>JAIFRP010000007.1:1966537-1982206 GCA_032403825.1 Odynerus spinipes | reverse complement strand
GGAGAAAATGAAATAGGCGAGGAAAAGAGCGACGATTCTAACACCGATCTAATACCGATCGAAAGTCATTTGGGTGAATAATGCAAGCGAGTCCGAAGGTTGTTCGCCGTGCGACAAGTTGAAAAAAAAACCATAAAATTACTGAAAGCGCAGGAAAAAATAAGCGCCTTCGTCGTGCAGAAGCAAAAGAAGAAGTTTTAGTTCATTCTTAGCTCAAACCCACGCATCTCGGTAATGATCGGTTGTGCAAATGAAATCAATCTTGATGCTCGATGCCTACGTTCGCAAATACCGTACATTATTTTTTTTTGTTCTTTCTTTTTTTTCATTAAGTTCAAAGTGTCCTGCCAGTAGGGAGAAAAGAAAATCCTAGCGTGGCGGAGGTCATAAGATAATTTCAGATATCTGAGCGTAGCCCCAGGAGGGACGGAAAGTCCAGAATGATAAGGTCTCTTAGAAAGTGGACGCGCTTAGCCATCGATTAAATACCGTTCTTCCTCATCTGTCTCTCTCTTTCTCTCGAAGTTGATCTCTAGTGTGTCGCTGAAAGAGGAAGCACGTGTTCGTTATAAAAGTTTATTCCTACGGTAATGTCATATAGTACTAATTTCCAATTGACATGGTTTTCAGTACATCGCGTAAAGCACCGACACGTAAGATCCAGAAGCCTTCAACATCTGCAAGAAAAAGAATTGCCACGATCGTTGTAGTTGTGGTTAGGGGAAAGTGAATAAAAAAAATGAGGAAGAAGACAATTCTTACACCGGCGAATTCTTCCAAGGATAAATCCATGAACTTCCCCGCAGTGAGTGTCAATTTTCTTTGAGCTCTGATCAGCATAAGCAAGAGGATACGACTTTCGGTTGGATGGAGCTCGTACCAGGCGGTATCGTAAGCTGCTCTCTCGATAATCACGCTCTAGAAAGAACACGGAATATTCTATTCACGAAATTTCATACCCCTCGCCCGATAGGTTCCACCCTCCTTTCCTCTTTTGCTGTCTCTCACCCTGGAACTGAGAAATTCGCCGGCGAAGCAAAGTACGAAAGCCTCGATATTTACCACAATGTAGTAGGGTATCAATTTGCTCAATATGGCGTATCTTTGATCGGTGTTCAATGACTGGAAAAAATGCCTTGTATAATTTATTGAGATTTTCCTATAAAAAAAAAAAAAAGAATAATGTAATTCGTTTACCGTCACGATCACGAAGCCCAGGGAACAAATGACGATAGTATTCGCGAGGAACTGTACCAACGCGATATAAGTGAATATATTTTCGATATTCCTCGCGAATGCTATGACCTTTTGATGCCTCGCTATGGAGGATCTCAACATCCTCTTACAGGATTCGTGCTTTTTCGCAATTACAGAAATCTCCGCTAGCTCCCGACGTATTATCTCCACTTGACCGTCCACGTGTAGTAACTGAAACTCGGAGGAATCCAGGCGTGACTCGTAGTTACAGTACCAGCTATTTTTTTTCTCGTTTTTCTAAATGGTGAACTTACCAAGGTCAGGAGTAACGCATTGAGCATGCTCGAGGCGGAAGCCGCAGACAATTGGGATAAAAATTGTTGGGTATTGACCAGCTCGTAATACGGAGATCTCTTGGCATCGAATGGCAATTCCGCCTTGAGAACGAGCTGCCTTTCCCCGACCAGTAGAATGTAAGACGAAAACAAGATTACGGTTATGATGTAAAAGATTACGAAGTACCTCGAGTAACGATAGGATTGAGTCACCCTGGTGGCCACAGCTTCGAGATTCTTCTGCGTGGTAACGCACTCCTGCCAATCGTCCATCATCATTTTAAGAATCTCGTTGAAGACCCTGAAAGACAAAAAAATCAGTGACCCGATCGGTCGACAGGTTATCGCTAAAATCACTTACCGATTTTTCATCCAGAGTATAATCAATTTGATTAAGAAGAGGCTGTTAGAGAGAGTGATGCTCAAACAGTCCATCAAATCCGGTAGATCACCGGATGCCAGGTGCAAGACGACGTAACGGTATTGAAAAACGAGACTCCAACACATCGTACTGGTCCACACGATTCGATGGACGATCGAGTACGCGTAGCCTGGCCATAGCCCCATTAGACGTAGACTGAGCTCGACGAGACGGTTTATAGGGCTGTCAGGTATCATCGAGCTTGGTGTCTAGGTCTGGGTAACTTTTGCTCGTGACACTTCGTCGAAACGCGTTAAATTTGTTAAACGCTTATACGATTATTTGTGCATCAGAAAAATCTGTCTTATTAATCATAAATTTGTATTATCGACAATAAACAACGAATTTAACTAGAATTATACGATTTTGCCTGTTTGCTTCACGCGGCTATCACTTTCCCAATTTATCCAGACTATTACTTCGTAACCGCGAACATAGAAGCGTAAGGTTCGAGTGCCGATAAAAATCTACGCTCTCCTAAGAGAAACTACCGCGACGCGTCGAGAGCCCGACGTTTCAAATCGCTTGTGCTTTTAGCAAGATCGTTCGTTCGTTCACGGGTTTTATGAGATTGCCGGTTTCCTCCGATGATTACAGGTTTCCGCCGCGGGAGTGAAAGAAGGAAAAGCCGGGGTGGTATTCGTCATTATTTCTATCTGAAGCTCGAAAGAAGAAAGAAAGTAGCGATCCCTATTTACTACTGCGTACGATGAACGATCATCGAAAGCCATTTTTTGTTTAATAATGCAAAAGCGCTCATGCGCGTTCTACGCCGACTGTTTTACGTACAACTCATAATTTCCACCTTGTGTCTCTCTTTTTCTCTCATTTGATCTTGAAAAGTATGTAGATGAAACAAAACAAAGTAAAAAGTGAAACGGGGAGACGAGACTAAAAATTGTCGGGAGGCAGACGAGAAAGAGAGAAGTTGACAAAGTTTTTACCCGGGGAGAAATTTAAGAGACCGTTCGCGTCACTTCGCAGTGTTTCTCTCCGACTCCCGGGCATTATTTCCAGTGGATTTAATCGAACGCTCGTCTTCCTGACTCGACTCGAGATAATCTCTGTTGGCGAGACGAGAAAAAAGAAACGAGACAGGAAGAAGAAGAAGAAGAAGAAGAAGTGAGATAAACATGGAAGATGATTACGCTGTTGTACGTTCGCTTAAAATTTTATTTCGCACTTAAACCGGCAAACTAAATTTTCGGAGATGTTTGGAGTCCTTTTAATACATCGCGTGAAGCACCGAGACGTACGAAGCCGACGCTTTCAGTATCTGAAATCCAAGAAAAAGATGATTTCCAAAAAGGGAAAGGAAAAAAATGATCGGTCAGATTAATCGTGGTAAGTAAAAGCTGATTTTCTTTCATTCTTATCTATCTCCTTTTTTCCAAAGACTCTTACGCTGGCAAAGCCCTCCAAAGACAAATCCATGAATTTCCCGACAGTGATCGTCAATCTTCTCTGAGACCTCAATATCAAAAGCAAGAAATATCGACTCTCGTTCGGCTTCAATTCGTACCAAGTGGACGTGTACGCGGCTTCGCCAATGGCTTGCCCCTAAAAAAGAAAAGTTCGATCGAAGTCTCTGTCCCGAAAAAGTGCGGAGTTCGAAGATGGAACCGAGCTCGAGTGACTACTACTGGAGGAGGCTGAATACCTCGAGTAAGAAGAAAAAGAGAAAGAGCGTAGGGTGGTAACCTTAGAGGTGAGATATTCACCGGCGAAACAAAGAACGAAGGCTTCCAGATTCACCACGGTGTAGTATGGTAAGGTTTTTGCTAATATCACTGAACCTTGATCAGAATCAAAGGACTGGAAATGAAAATGACAGATTGAAAAGAATTAATTCACTGAGAATATAAATATAACCGGAGTAACTAACTTTAATCCTGATACTTAAAAATCTTTCTAACATCTAAACATATTTTTGTAGAAATATTATTACACTCACTGTTATAATCGCGAACCCTGAGAAACAGATAGCCAAAGTATTCGTTAAAAATTGCAACAATGCGATATAGGAGAACAAATTCTCGATGTTGGTCGAAAAAACGATAATCCTTTCATGATCGTCGATCAAAGAGCTCAATGTGTCCTTGCAGGACCTACTTTTCATCTCGAACTTAATATCCTCCAGCTTTCGGCACATGATCTCGGCCTGACCACCAACATGAAGCATCTAAAATGATAAAAATTCACTCGGTCATTCCGGGAATCTTAGAAAGCTCGATCCAACTTACCAAGGTCACGATCAATCCATTGAGCAAGCCAGAAGTTGAAGCAAAGATCAATTCGTAAAAGAATTGTAAGATCGAGATGAATTCATAAAGCGGTGATCTCGTGGCATCGAAGGGTAACTCCATTTTTAAGACTGGTACTCTCTCAGGTGCAAAGATCACGGATGTCGAGAAGAGGATCACTGTCGTCGAGTATAAGAAAATGGCGTAGGTTGCGAAACGTTGGGACAGTATCACTTTGCCGGTCAATATTTCGCGATTTTTTGTTTCACGATTATTCCAATCCTCCGTTATCATCGTTAAAATATTTCCAAAGACACTGGGTCCAATAAAAATGGCAATTGCGGACACCGTTAGGTACAATCACCACAAAACAATGTTCACAACAATCCTCACAATTTTTTTGCGCTAATCTACATCCGATCCTCTTTTTAACAGGTATTTAAAACACTCACCGATCGTTGGACCACAGGATGATAAGTTTAAAAAAGAGAAGACTGTTAGACAAGGTGATGGTCAAGGAGTCCATCAGATCGGGCAACTCGTCCGTCCTTATATGCCTCATAACGTAAACGTACTCGAAATACAAAACGAAGATCATATTTAACATCCAAACGACCCGATGGATCATCGCGTAAGTATAACTCGGCCACAGACCGATCAAACGAAGCCCGAACTCGATAGGGGTGCTTATCGAATAGGTTCCCATTCTCACGAGTGATTCTTTTTGCCTTCTCTCCTTTCTCTCTACTATCGAAGGAACTACGATGGCGAAGCGTCCTTCGTGCGAGACTCGAGACAATAGGAAGGATCCTTCGATCGAGTTCCCGTTTCGATGAATAATTTCTCAATCGAGAAAAAAATGCAAGAAAGAAAGAAGAAAAGCAAAGAAACGTAACGTTGTTCGGGGGTTCTCGAAAAATACACGATTACTGCTACTACCGTCATCCTGTCCCCCTCTACCCTCCCCAAGTCGCCATAAAATAACGACCGAGAGTTATTTTCTTTAAAAATTCAAGAATCCCTCGGCGCAGTTCTGTGCACGCGATCGAGTGAAGAACAAAGGCGTCAGTGGTTGTATGGTGGAGTGTAAGTGGTGCGGATACGGGAGATCGTTTATTAATAAAATTATTTAAAAAGAGGAATTTAGTGAATTAAAAAGTGATCCTGGATTCGGTTCGTTTGATATTCTCGAGTATTTTATTTGTCACGCACTATCATTCCTTCCAGGTGATCAATGCTTAAAAAAGTATCCCTCCTTCGAAGTTCAAGTCGTATGAATTTTGTATACAATTTATTTGATTTTTTCTGAACGTTAAACGTTTTTAAATGTTTTATTTAAACGCTCCTCTCTCTCTCTCTCTCTCGATTATTTCGATCGATCACTGGTAAAAAATAAAAGCACAGATCGATATTCCATACAAAATGTGATGTACGTAACGTACGTATTTATATACAAGATAAATGTTGCTTAACAAAGATAACAAGAAAATTAAGCGAACATAGAGCGCAGCTTTTGACGGGAGATCGCTCGGTTCGACAGTTTTAAAACATATTTTAGAAGTTGATGCACAAACGCTATTCCCTCGGCTAGGAAAACCTGTACGGTCTATCGATCGTTCACATTCCGTTATAAGCTGGACCGCCGCCGCCCTCGGGTACAACCCAATTAATATTCTGACTCGGGTCTTTGATATCGCAAGTTTTGCAGTGAATGCAATTTTGCGCATTGATCTGCAGCCTCTCCCCGTCGCCACTCTCGATCGGCACGAACTCGTAGACCCCTGTGAACAAATTAAACGTCTCGTTAAAAAAGAAAAAAAAAGAAAAAGAGTGAAAGAAAGGGAGAGAAAATAAACAAACAAAAAAACAAACGAACGAAAAATTGCATTTTTCAAGATCAAAGTAGCTTTTCCCTACACGTTCGCCTCGTTTATGCAACGAATACATATACATACATATATGTATGTACAGTGGAATTTTTAAAAGGACACATTTGTATTCCCACAGCGGATTCTCTTTCTCTCTCCACCCGTCCAATTTCGTTCACCCTTCGCATATCAGCCATGTTTTTATTTCCCAATTCCAAAAAAGGAAATATTTCAACGTTAAACCTACCCTTTCACACTGAAATATCGTCGCGAGCTCTGAATCGTCGGGATTATTGTCAGGCGAGAGAATATTTTGAGGATATGTACATACGTAGCTACATACCAGCAGAGTTCGCTAAACGCTTGAATCGATTTAATATTTCAGGATGGAATATTCTTGGCCGGTGGTGAGTTTCAAAGATGGACAAAGAATTCCGTATTATTGGAGGTTGTTGGCCCAGCCAACGCCGCGGTGTGACCCTCGATTTCGGGGGTTGTGCTTGGTCGGGGGTTGTCTAGCCGAGCGGGGGTTGCCCGGGCGGTTCAGGTTCAAGGACGCGCCGGTCGATAAACTCCCGACTCCGGCTGGGAAGAGGAGCAGAGAGAGGGAGAAAGTCCTGGAAGGTGGAAGCGGAAATGGAAGCTGGAGCTGAGGAAGAGAAATTAAATATCTAGACTTACCGCGGTCGTTTTCTACATCCTTTTTGTTTCTTCAAATCGTGCGCTACTAAAGCTATAATTATTTTTCACGATCGTATCGAATTGTTGAAACGAGAAAGGAAATGTTCTCGTTCTCGTACCAAACGGTGTATTCTAACGAGCTGATAAATATTGATGAACATCGATATCTGAAATACCGACGTCGAATGAACGCCAGGAAGCCCGGGTGCTTCGATTTTAAAAGAAGAATTTTATTTCGATGAAAAATAACCACCGGAGGAATATAAAAGTATAACCGTCTGTGTCAAAATCCGCAATGCGGATTTTACCGAGGAAGCGAGCCGAATGGTTTAGTAGCGCGCAGACATCTACAAATTCATCCTTTATGTCGGGAACACAATGCGTGCTGCAAAGCGTGTGCTATTTATGACTGTTCGACCTTTTCTTCGGTCGAAACAACAAATGTGGATAATGTTTTAGAATCTCTGCAACTAATATTAATGCTAAATCATACCGGCAGGACAGAATCGACTCTCGGGACCAGCGTATATCGCCAAATTTCTTTTCACTGGAACGGTGTCGTCCGATAAAGTCAAATGAGGTGGTTGATCGGGCTCGTGATTTGTCCCGGTGAGAGCGACCGAAGATAATAGATCAAAGGACACCTCGTTGTCCGGTTTTGGATATTCGATCGGTGTACATTCGGCAGCGGGTTTTAATTTTTGATAATCGGGACCTGAAAACGATAGTACACGGTGTAATATTTGTAAAAATATGTAATTAAATGAAGAAGGATATTACCTACCTCCATGAGATAAAGTCCACGGTTCCCTACCACCCAACAGTATAGAGAAACCAGAATACATCATTCCACCATAAAGGCCAAGACTCGTGTGGAAGCTCGGCCTTATATTCCTAACTGCCTTTAACTCTTTGTATATCCAACTATTCTTTATTTTATCCGAATAGCTTTTCGGTTCGAGGCCCTTAGTAGGCGAAGGATTTGTTTCCGCTTCTATGATCGCCTCTACAGCACTCTCCGCGGCCAACATGCCACTTTTCATAGCATTGTGCGTTCCTTTGATTTTAGGAACGTTGAGGAAACCCGCTGTACAACCTACGAGACAGCCACCTGGGAACTGAAGCTTTGGAATGGATTGAAATCCGCCTTCTACTAACGCTCTTGCCCCGTAAGCTATCCTGTATTCATAACACGGGGAGTCAGAGATCATGTTATTTACGATTATTCGATATTCATATTCACCTTACCTTTTTCCCCCTTCGAAGGTTGGCCTGATACAAGGATGTTGCTTGAATCTTTGAAACTCTTTAAATGGATTCAAGTAAGGGTTACTGTAATCTAATCCTACGACGAAACCAACCGAGACAAGCGGTGGGTCTTCGTTGAGATGATATAAAAATGATCCTCCATACGTATTCCTATTCAATGGCCAACCAACGGTATGCTCCACAGCACCTGGTCTATGTTTCTTAGGGTCGATCTCCCATATCTAAATAATATAGCCAAAGTTATTTAAACCGAAGATATTATATAGCTCTAAGAAGTACGTACAACGTACGTACCTCTTTTAATCCTATACCATAAGTTTGTGGTTCGCAATCTTTTCTTAGATTTAATTTCTTCGAAAGTTGTTTCGTGAGGTGACCATGACAACCTTCTGCAAAGATAGTACACTTCGCATGTAGCTCCATACCTCTCTCAAAAGTTTCCTTTGGAGAGCCGTCCTTCGTGATTCCAACGTCGTTCGTTGCTATCCCTTTCACAGAGCCATCTTCGTGATATAAGATTTCTGCCCCGGCATAGCCAGGATAAATCTCTACTCCTGCTGCTTCGGCCTGTTCACCAAGCCACGTTACAACATGGCCTAACCTGCAAAAAAAGCAGACGCTTAGAAATTTCCATGAAATGCGCAATTTTGAATCGTTTTAGGGGATACGAAAAGTATTTTTACCTAACTATATAATTTCCGTGGTTATACATGGGCATACCCTTCAAAATAGGTATCGGTATTTTTCCCTTTTCTGTAAGAAAAGCAAATTTATCTTCCGCCACTGGTGTATGCAATGGAGCACCTAATTCTTTCCAATTTGGGAAGAGTTCCTCCAAAGCAATGGGATCTAAACAAGCACCGCTAAGGATGTGTCCTCCTATAGCAGCAGACTTTTCTACTAAGGTAACTCGAAGTTCTTTCCCTTGTTGTTCCCCAAGCCTTCGAGCTTGAATCGCAGCTGACATTCCTGCTGGACCTCCACCGACGATCAATATGTCTGTTTCGTCCACAAATCTCTCCATATTTATATCTAGAAAACAGATATACATATACTTTATAAGAAATAACAATAAACACGTTTTCTGATTTTTTTTAGAAAAATAAAACTACCTTTCCATCTTGAATCCGTTTCCCTGGGTACTACTGTGTAATGAGTTGTGATCCTGGGATACTTGGCATCCGAGTAGGCACGGTGGAAAACTTGTTGCAATCGCTGCTGCACTACCAGAAAGAAAAAAAACAAACACCTCGTGATTAGATGAATGATCAACAATCATAAATCGCGCGCAAATACATAATTAAGTGACGTATAGCCGCCATCTTCGTTTCAACCAATCAGAACGCAAAGTATCGCCGCCATATTCCTTAGCCAACTTTCTGATTGGTCAAAGCACTTCTTTATCGCATAGGCTAAAAAGTAATATACCGAGAACGTCACTGGTAAACAGAAACGATGAAGTTAACCTCTTCGACGTCGACAAAAATTTTTATAACTTTTAAAAATTAAATAACGAAGTGAACTCACAAATACATACAAGTGCGTAAAAGTTTAAAAATAATTAATTATGCGATAACCATATTAAAAAAAGTTACACGATAAAATTCGTTTTAATCGATTGACGATCGTACTCAATGATCGACATACATAGATCAAAGTCCAACTTCGGTGTGTACTACTTCTTAATCTTATAACTTTATAAAACTATTCATGAGAGAATTATAAAAGTTACAATATATTATAATTTAAAGAATCTTATAAACTTAATCAAAACAAAATAAAAATTAATATGTTATAAAAAAAATATATAGAAATTATCTATGTAATTATAAGATCGATCTATATACTTTTGTAACATAAGTTAATTAACAAATAAAAATTACTAATCAGACAATAATCAACTTACCAATTTTGGATGAGCGAAATATAGAGAGGGTCATGTTTGCACACTGACAGCGCACTGGCCTAGTAATATAAATAACAATTTCAATATACAATAAAGAACCGTAGTTGACCCTCTATCATATAGATACGACTCCGTGCTTTGACCCTACGGAGCAACCACGGTGCTTCGCTCCTTTCTCGTTGCAGCTACAGTTAACTGGCAACAAGTGGTATCTCTCTCGCACTCGTGGTTCGCCACTTTCGGAGAGTTCGCGCACACAGCACGCAACCAGCGACCGATTCCGAAAGGCGAATTATCGTCTTTGACTAAATCCTCGCCAGAAATCGTCGTGGTTCACTTGCCGCCTTGAATTCATACAGGTTACGACATCTAGCATTGCGATTGGCTAAAGAATGATAATAGTTATCGATTATTATTATGTTTTTTACAATGCACTGTTTAAAAAACGTGATAATACATGAACGATAAAAAATAATTCGGATAAAAATTAAAAATATCAAAAACGTCCATTTTTTCACTGTCGGTAATTTCCCGCTGCATCTCAACAGCCGTTGGTAACTGCACACCAACTGTTTTACCGATACATAAACGAGAAGAAATCAGTAGCGCTATTATAGTTCGAGGAACTAGCAGGTTTAATTCAACGAATCGCTCGTGAAAATTAATTGAAACGTCGAAGAATAAATCACGCTCGTTATAAGGCCGGGGGTAGACAATTAATTAGCGTTTCTGTCTTGTTTCAATATAAATCTAATTATCGTAATTTCTCAGAAAGTTAAAAGGTAAGAAGGAGGTCGGATATAATCAACCTATTCTACAACACGTAGTTAACCTGAACGATAATTTGTCTAGAAAAAAAAATGCGGTCTTGAGAAATTCCATTGACCCTTTATAAAATGGTGGCCCTGTTCCACGAAAAACATTTGCGAGGAACACAAACGATGGGGCTCGGAGAGAAAAAAACTTACCAGCCCGACGGCGTCCGATCGAAGGGCTAACGTCCTAATATTCAGAAACCGTCCCTCCATTCATCCTGTCGTGGGATGCAGCGGCAGGCATTGCCCGTCTAATAATAGAACGGCGATTCCGTCGACATATTATACGCACGGTCCCTAATATGCATACGATGGTAAGCGTGTGCGTGTGTTGTCCATGCGGCGCGTACCGAAAAAATAAACTCGCGCGCCGTGTGTGCGGGTGGCGGGGGGGAGTAGAACTAAAGAAGAATGTAAAGCTGCCTTCACTCCGGACGTCGTCATCTGCTCTCTTCGTAAATTTGAATCTAGGTTCGTACGAGATGTGTGCACAAAATATCGAGACGAGTCCATTTTAACTAATCTTACTTTCAATTTCAGCGATCATCAATTTTAGTAAATTGAATGTAATCAATATACGCACTACTACAGATTCTCCATTTTGAACCACCAAACATGGCGGGCTTCGGATAATGGAAATAATGGTAAGTAAAGATATGGAATCTCTCCGATCGTTTTTTTTTTTTTAATTTCTTAGGAAATTATCTCGGATAATGATCGGAAATGATCTAGAAACTTTAATCTACTAATTACAGGAGCCAATGGATGTGGAATAGAAAGCTAACGTAGGGGGAGAGAGAGAACTAGAGACCACTCGAGATCTCAAAGTTCAGGATACTCTCCGAAATTCTCACCCACTCTACTCTCCTCTCTCTCTCCTTTCTCTCTTTCTCTTTCTCTGTTAGAAGAGCGCGAGAGCTTATCGCTTAAACGCGATCCACATTGCCGGTTCTCTCGAGCGGGCGAGGACAGTCGGTGCATTGAGCCGGCTTAAATACGACGTTGCGCAGAGACAGAGGCGTGGGACAGACGGTGAGAGCGAGAAAGATAGAGAGAGAGTCGCTCGTACGTGTAAGAGAAAGAAAGAAGGAGAAAGAAAGAGAGAGAGAGAGAGAGAGAGAGAGAGAGAGGCTCGCTCGTACGCACGCATGCACGAAGTTAGAGAGCGCGTGTGGCGATTCCGCGGGTCCGCGCGGTTCGTACGAGCCGAAGGCTCCTCAGTCCGTCTCGCGAACTCGGCGCCGAGGGAATGCGGCTCCTCCTCGAACGGCGCCCTCCCTGCTCCATCAGCAGCAGCCCCTTCCGTGATCCGCCAAGAAGAAGACTGAAGAAGAAGAAGATTGAGAAAGAGACAAAGAAAGAAAGAAAGAGAGGGAGAAAGCTGGTATCTCTATCTCTCTCAGACTCGTACAGTACTCCCAGTATATCCATCCATACCCGTCTCTCTCGCACACGTACAAAGAGTGAACGTAAGCCGGCGCCTCCGTGGATCTCCATCGTTCCTTCTTTCTCGCTCTCTCATTGATCTCCCTCGCTCTTACTCTCTCTCTCTCTCTCTCCCTCGCGCGCATCATTTCACAGAGAAGAAGAAGCTGGCTCTGGTTCTCTCTCAGGCTGCCTCGAGCAGTCGGCCCGTCCGTCCGTCCGTGACCGTCCGCCCGCGTGCGCGCGCGAGCGTGCGTGATGCGCGACGCGGCGTGGCGATAAGCCGATTTTCGAAACGATCTTTTCTCTTCCCGTTTCATTAATCTTCTTTCGCTTCTTTCCACGTTCCTGGGATAAAGCAGAGTTGGACGGTTAACGCGAGTGTGACTCTTCTCGTTGCGACGAAGTTCTCGTGATTCGAGTTTTTTTTGTTCTCTTTTGGAAAGAGAAGAGAGAATATTTCTTTTTTTCAACAAGACGACGAAGAGGAATAAGAAATGGGCAGCGAAGCTGACGCCGAGGCTGCTAATGCCAGCGCCGTGGACTCGGATGGATCCGTCAGCTGGGAAGATTTCTTCGGTGAGTTTCAAAAAAGAGGATTTTTGTAAATTTATTATACTATAGCGTAGACGTTGATAAATACGCAGATGAATGTGGAGATGAGAACGGTGCGACATTGTTGCGAGTCACGAACTTAGTCATTTGTTTTCTATTAATTTTTTAATCAAACGTTTTTACGTAGTTGGCCTAGTCAAACAATGTATGCAACTTCAATTGTTTCAGTGCTAACATTGCCATTTTATTGTTAGGTAAATTGTCTTATCGATAGTGAAGAAATACGCGGAACTTCCTCGAGTCTTTTTAAAAAAGAACTTTATCTATAGAAGTTAGCTTTGCATATCGCGAAATGATGACTGTGTTTCGCGTGCGTTTAATATTCTTTCTTTCCAAGGACGAACTAGTCCCATGTTTTTTAACCTAATCTTCGATACACGTTTTCCAAAAGTATGAGCAGATTATTAACATAATTATAACTAAAGAGTTAAAATAATAATACAAAAATCATGAATTAAAATAATAATACGAAAATATGAATGAAATGGTCATTATAAAAATGGCGATACGAATTCGCCGGCATTCATTCAGGATGCGTTTGAAGCGCATTACTTCGAAATTCTTCGTATTCAAAAGCGTGCACAGCCGCCTTCGCTCTGCGTGCCACGTGTTGCACGCTCGACGAGCACTCCTAAAAGCGCTTTCAAGCGTCTACGTTTCTTCACGAAGCCGACCGAGAAAGAGAGAGATAGAGAGAGAGAGAGAGAGAGAGAGAGAGAGAGAGAGAGAGAGAGAGATCCGCTTGAAGACGATAAGGTCTATTGCATAACGTTCTCTTCCTCTTTTAAGCGCTCATTAATAACAATGAATTTAAAGAATTCCCGTTGAAACAATATTTATACCGTGAAGCGGACCAAACTTCGCCTGTCGATACTCTTAACCACTTGCGCTATAAAGACGTGCCACGCACGTCGAGATGCTTTTGTTCCAAAACCTCCAGCTTTGTGTATACCACGTCGATAGGCATTTGTCGCAGAAACAAAAACGACGTGTCCGTCACGTCGGCTAGTCACGCGTCTTAGCGCTTTACGCTCGCAGACGCGGTGCGGCGCCAATGGAACGCTTTACCGCATATTATATTGTAGAGCGCGGCACGGCTACCGAAAGTTAAATCGTAGCGTAAGTGGTTAAAGGAAACAAATAAATAAACTCTCGGTAACGTGAAACGAGAAAGCTTCTTTTTCTTTCGCAAAACACACTTCGTTCCTCGTTTTAAGAAAACGGGGGAGGGATGAAGAAAAAAATAGCGCGCGGTACGTGCCGCCGTCTTCGATGGCGGTCATTTTGTCGGACAATTTCGTCGGTGATCGTGTTACCCATCGTACAGCTTGCGGCCTACCTCTTTATGCGGTCTTCTTTCAAAGCGAGACTTAGGTAACGAAGTGAGGCTAGCTACTACCGAGAAGCTACCTTTACAATTTTGCCGAAAAACTCGGCTCGCTTCTTTTACGCAGCATCCATCGTCACGCTGCTCACGACCGTGCCGGTCGATTTAAATTTTTAATAAGAAACGGGAACGTGAAAAATACGACAATTAGAAATATATTTTAGTGATAACCAAGGTGGCGACTTGGGCTCGTTTAAACGTCTCCGTCGTTTATTTTCTCGAGCCAACTTCATTATCAAGTTCCTGGTAGTCGTGAAGAGTACTAAAAATAAATAAAAGCAATTCTGTAGGATAGTATCTCGTTAGCATCGTCTTTACCGATTTACACCGAAGTAAGAAAATCGCGTGGAAATTGTATGGGAGCTCGTCCTACGTGGCTCACCCATCTCTCTCTCTCTCTTTCGGTTTTTCTCTTTTTCTCTCTTCTCTCTCTCTCTCTCTCTCTCTATTTCTGTCCCGTTTTTCTCTCTCTATCTATCTCACTCTCTCATAGAAATGCATTGCACGAGTATCGGAGGATGTGAAAGAACGATCACACTAATGACTCTCGTTGTAGGTACTCGCGTCGGGACCCCGTAGATTTACTCGCACACATTTGCGCTCATAGCTCGTGATGGCACGTTGTGCCAGACGACCGACCAAGACGACGTTCTTCTTTTTCTTTCTCCTCCTATTCGCCGATGCCGCCGCCGCCGCCACTACTCGCAGGTGCCTCTCTGTAGCACCCCGCGAGAATAAATTATGATCGAGCGCCGCTGACAAGATTATCGAAGCTACACGCGGCGAAGGCCTCGGAGGCCTTCCTTCTCTTCCTGAATTCTCCCCGATACTCTACGAGCAACTTTACTCGCTCGTGACTTATCCTCTTTTGCAACGCTCCTAATAATAATAACAATCATCACGATTATTACGATGACGATGACGATGATAACGACGATGACGAAGATGATAAACATCGTGATTGCGATGTTACGACGATCGGGATTTTTTCATCGATCCACAATAAAATACGATTCCGATTTGTACTTGAACAAAATGGCGTTGGGAAGCGACGCGTGCGCAAAATTTGCTATTTTTACATAAGAATATCGATTCAAAAACGTCGACGTCACGTTCTCGCGAACAAAGAGACTCGCAAAAGTATGTGAGATCGATAATAGTCGTAACGGTTACTCGTGCACGTCGGTATAGTAAAATAAAGTCGTAAGGAGTGAGATAAGACGAGCGTATCCGCCATATTGATGATTTGCCGCGCGTAATTTGAAGGATACGCTGAGTGATAGTAAAAAATTAGTTATAAAATGAAGCGTATTGAGAGTATCGATAGGAAGATTCGTAGGCTCGTGCGCGCGTGCGTGTTGTAACATAAGTAGAGATTAAATAAGATATACGTTCGTGGAAAGATCGTGGCGTATTTCACGCCGTTGGAAGAGAAAACGCCGCGAGTTCCTTCTCCCAACACGAAGAGACGCATATATCTCTATACATACATACATACATACATACA
>JAIFRP010000007.1:1939797-1951995 GCA_032403825.1 Odynerus spinipes | reverse complement strand
GAGAGAGAGAGAGAAAGAGAAGGAAAGGAACACACAGTAGTAGCGGGACAAAGCTAATGCAGCCGGCGTAAGATGGAATGGAATGTCCTTTGTGACCGAGCTGTTTCACCTCCATATATGTACTCTCACTGTAACCTGGCTTAGCTAATATCTTCGAGCTCGCTACAAGAGAGGAAGGAAGGAAGGAAGAAAGTAAGGAATGAAGAGAGAAGGGGTTCAGGAATGAAAGAATGAACAAAATAAAAGAGAGTAAGAAGGAGGAGAAAAGAGTGGAGGGGGTGGTTGCGGCTCCTGTTTTTTCAGGACAACGACGAGGACGAGAACACGGTAGACGACCGATAATTGCATACGGTTTAGCTCTAATACCAGAGTACACCGAACCGAAGCATCAGTTAAACTCGACTCGCTCTTTCACTCCCAGCTTCTCTCACTTCAGTTTTCCAAGTGGGAAATTTGCGAAACTTCTCTCGAGGCGATAATCTCACGCTGTCGTTAAATTTATGTGTTCATATCAACGAAACCCCCATCACCCACATCTAAAGATCGAATACTGATTTTTCCTTACGCTAGAAAATTATAAGTCAAATATCTCCATAACTATTTTTTAGACTTACAGAGTTTCTGCAGTAAGCTCACGATATATTATATTACAAAAATGAAGCACGGTGTATTCTACTAAATTCGTCATTAATTAAACAGGTCGTACGATCATATTGGATAAACGATCTCTCGAAAGTTCTGTCCTTAAATTCTCGAAAAGTATGTCGCAAGATAGAAAATTTGTGGGATGCGAAACTGGTTGATGTTTAAAGCTCTTATGCAGACGGTCCAGGCGTTATCGTTATCTAACATCCGCGGAAGATAAGATAATGCCAGCTCGTAAATGCTCGCGAGTCCGCGCGTCAGGTGTGAGAGAAACGGAGCAGACGGGTCCGTGTACGCGTACACGTTCAACCTATGTAAATATATACGAGCATGAGTTACAGACACGTGTATATAAGCAGAAGAGTACGTGGGAGTGTTTACGCATACATGGATAGGTTAGAGAGCGTGGGCAGGCTCGATTCGTTCAGGAAAATACATACCTGGAGTGTTCCATCGCGAGTGTGTAGCTCGAACTGAACGTCGAACAATGCTGCCGACTGTTCCACCGAGTTTTACCGTTTGTTTATCGCCGACCCAGTTTGGAGTGGCAATGTCATCGCTTTTCCTCCTTTTCCCCTTCTCTTCTTCCTCTTTCAATGTCACGTTACGCAAAACGATCGACGATTCCTTCCATTTCGTGTCCATTATAAATCGACCCAGGATGGCCTTGAAAAATATTCACACGTTAATATAAATTCATTCAAACCACTTTCTTCTAACTTATCTTTTCTCTCTCTTTCTCTCCGTTGATCCCTCCGAGGATGAATTCTTGAAATCTTCTACGCGCCACCGTAAGGGAAAAAGTAAATACGAGAAAAGGGGGAACAGCTGCGTTTGATTCACGCGGCAAACTCGGCGTTCTAATTGCGACAATTGGCTGTCATTGTTCTTAAAGACACGTACGTACGTTGTATGTATCAAAGTAGAAGACGTAAGACGTCTGGCAAGAAGAAGAGGAAGGAGGGGGAGGGTCAACGTAGAGAGTGTCACCGTCCTCAATATGGTTGCGCGAATTTTCCCTCTTACATCTCTATCGTTCTATCTCTCTGGCTTTTACTCTCGTGAATATAAAAAGTTAAGCGTGCATGAAGTGTTTTGGCAGTAAAATTTAGAAAAATTTCAAAAGTGGAATTAACTACTACTTTGCTCTGTGAACTGCTCGTATATAGAGAAAAAGGATAACGTTGAAATTGTATTATCAAATGTGCAATGAAGGAACGACGCTCGTCTAATTTTTCTAAACAAAAGAATTCAAGGGAGAGAAAGAAATTTAATTATAAAGCGACGAAACGAGAACGCGATAATGACGATAATGATAATGATAACGGTGATGGTTTCGACAATGGCGAAAATAGGAGATATAATGAGAACTCATTCGCGGCATTTAATGAGCATTATTATAAAAGAAAAGTGCAGTTCGAATGGACCATCGAGATTAACACGATTGCCATTGAAAATGAGAATCCAGTTATTTATCTGTCGTTAAAATGTTCTATCTCCCTTTCTTTGGCTCTCCTCTTCTCTTCTCTCCTTCTCACCTTCAACCGATCGCCCGCGATCGGTCACAGATTTCTCGGCGATTATATCGGCTAATTGTATGGCGAAACGCTCAAATATTATCTGCTTATACAATCTATAACGAGTTTTCTGATTAGAAAGTACGGGCGCACGTAGCTCGCTCGTATAATAATCTCGATGGAATTATCGTGCTGGTATAATTACGGCACGCGCCCATATCGTTTTCCCATCATTTAATATCCATTGTCATTCGGCTTTAGGAATCACCTGGGTTCTAATCGTGTGCGAAAATCGAAGCTTCGTGAGCTATCGCCGTCGTTAATTAGCGACAGTTGCTTATCTCTCCCTATTGCTCCTCGTGACTCGTTGCTCTCGGATATTCGCGGACGAAATCTTAGAACACGAGTGGAAAAGAGTACCGATCGGTGCCGATCGGTATTCGAGATGCACGACGACGACGACGACGACGACGACGACGAATCTCGGCAACGCGAGAAATTACTTTCATCGACGAGCTCACCTTCGTGACGAGGGGAGGCAGAGGCCCGCGAAAGAGACTTTCAGAGGACGTGGACCCACGTAACGAACCGATCGAATTACTTCAGAGTCGGAAACTGCTGTAGCTAATTTCCTGGAATCTAAATTTACCGTGCTTCTATCATTTGATTCTATGTAATCGGTTCCGTTTGATTTATAGATCAAAATTTGAGAAATCAGAGCACTCGTAGCTCTATTAAATAAATAAACGTGAAAAATGAAGTGTTTACATAAATAATCATTCCAACGTCTGAAAATGAATTGAAAATAAATTTAAATCGTCGCGATCGTTTCGCACGTGATCGATCATATTTTTTGTATCGTTAGCGTCCACATATTTCGATAAATCGATTCGTCGAAAGAAACGGAGAAAGATTAATAAGTTCTCGGTATTTTATTAAAACACGGTCATTAAAATGACGTCCATTTTATTAACTGCTCCCTTCGCGTTCGCACTTAATCGACGTGGTTTATTCTGCATAGATTCCTTCGGGGAATTCGTTCCTTCGTATAATTCAGTCCCACATCATCGTCACCGTCCTTCGTCGTCGTTGGTCGTCGTTCACAATTCGGAAGAATCGATTGCTTCTCTCTTTCATGCGAGCTCAGCTGCACCTGCTTTACGAAGTGTCTTATTTTAATGTATGCGTAAAAGTTACGCGTATATTTCGTTCGTATCCATGTGCGTTATTAAGAGAGGACCGGTATTCGAGTAGAAAGGGATGACCGGCTTTTAAAATCGGCGCGTTCTGTCCTTTTTTGGAAACTTCTCTCGCGCGAAACTTATTCAGGACTCTCTGATGATGATTTCGATGAGTGTGTTGCGTTACTCAACGTCGTTCTAAAAATTGTAATAAAAATTAAAGAAAAACTTTTGGTGCGGAGAAGTTTACAAAATTTTAATCGAAAAGATTTGAAATCACCTATCAAAATACATAACGATCAATGATGAAACTTATAAATACTCTTTTCCTTTTTCTAAACACCTAATCATATTCTAACATGATTATTATGCGATCGAGATCAATCACGAGTAGAATTCCATTCCAGTTAAAGATTTCTCCAGGAGCTCGCGCATCACCTGTCGGCGTGTATCGGCCGTCTCGATATCGATTATCGATTCGCCGAGCCGTCGATCTCGGCTCGATTAAATCGCTAACGGAGGAACGCTTGCCGCTACGGACACGCCTCGGGAGTGCGTTAGCACGAAAACAAGCTTATCGGGTTTTATCGTCTCGTCATCGTTGTCGCGACGAAGGGAAATCTTTCTCCACGGACGACCAATTTTTCAATCCCGTAATGAAACGGATCTCCTGACACATAAATTAGGATTTTCTTCTGTCTCTCTCTCTCTCTCTCTCTCTCTCTCTCTTTCTCTTCCTTATCCATCGGCATAGTCATAAAAATGATTTCGTAACTTAGTTAATGATTCTTTCTCCCTCTTCTTTCATCCTTTTCCTTTCGCAAGAAACCAAAATAAAAAGAGGAAGAAGAATAAACGATTAACTCGTTGAACAAAATTATGCAAGTAAACAAATTGAACACGACGACATTAAATTCTTCATTCTAAGGTTATACAAATCATTGTACCTCTAACAATTTAAAAATCAGGAATAATATTAAATTAAAACCTCGAAAGAAAAGAAAAAACTGTAGATCAAAAAAATGATCGATTTCAGTGATCCATGATCGATATCCGTAAAAAACGATGGAGAGATCGAGGAAATCCCTTTCTCGGGCCGACACCTCGACCCTTAACGACCCTTTCGCAAGGCCCCGATAAATATCCCAGAATGATTTTTCATCGATCCGACAACGCTGCCAACGATCCAGCCGGCCGATCCCATGCGGCGAGTAGCGGTCGAGGCGCCGCTCCTCCGAGAAAAACGATCCGCCGAGCAGACATTCGAGACAGCCGCCTTTCTTTCTCTTCCCCCTCCCTCCCTCGCTCCTTCGACCCCTTATACCCCTCTCTTCCTCCCCCCACCATTACTCTTCTTAACCCCCTCCCTCTCTCTCTCTCTCTCTCTCTCTCTCTCTCTTTCTCTTTTTATCTCTCTTGAGCTTCTTCCAATCGGTCGACGGACCCACTTCGTGTTTTCTCTTTCTCTCTCTTTCTGAGAGAGTCACGACGACGATCACGACGACGACTAGGAGGAGGACACGTGAAAGGGAGGGGGTGTAGAGAGAGGGGGAGTTGGAGGGCGTCTCGTATTGGCGCCATCCTGCTGCCGTTGCTTGCACGCATTATTCCGTACGCATTTTTATCATATCGATGTGTGCCGCTCTCGATCGTTTCACCGTGCCACCAAATCGGGCTCGATTTCTGCTCTAAACTGATTTCGTTTCTGGTTACTTTAAAAACATTTCTTTTTTACGTAATCGCATTGAAAAATTTCTAAAAGAACGCGTCAAGAGATTACTACAGCCGGAGGTTACTTACGACACCTCGGTTAATTGCAAATCGCCATTTAAATGAAACTCGACTCGGCTGGTTCTCGTTTGACGATCTCGATAACGGCCTTGATCCGCTTATCTTGATCACGTTTTATCATTGCTCCGAACGGCCCTAAAAGACTGACTTCTCCGAAACTCGAATTCGTCATCAGACCTACGCGTTCCCAGCTTCCTGGAAATCTCTGTGAAGTTAGCACCGAAACTTTCGAATTTGTAAAAAATAATAATTGTACCTACCAACTTATGAAAGATTCGTGTAGATTTTCCAAAAATGTTTAACTTTTTTGCTCCACATCCATAATAATATCCATAAGAAATTTTGTCCAAAGTTTAATTCCCTTCACATTCAAAAGTTGCACCGCTAACCTTTGCGGACTCTTCCTGGAACGATCTCGTTTCACATCGCTCTCAGGATGAAGAAGAGTATCTAATAAAACCGGTATCTCTTGCTCTTCCTACAGCTTCTTCTTCATTTTCCTAACGTCGACGACGCGTAACGCGAAAACGAGCTTCCACGCGAAATTGCGATCGTCCCTCACTCGGAAGGACGTCGTCGCGCCGTCTCCGGTTTCTTGCAATATCTTGGAACACCTTGTATCACGACTCAATTCATTCGTTAATTATTCCATAAGGAGGTTACGCGGTTGGAATGCACACTAATTCTGGAAATATCAATCGTATTTATGTAATTAACAAATTCTTAGATCTAATTACTACATTAAATTATAAAAAAAATGAGATTTTCACATTAAAACGTAGGAATTTAAAAATAGTATTTCTACAAAATCTTATTTCATTAAAATAGCTCGATGACACATTGCAATTCCCATCGTAACTACTGTCGACTCAAAAACAACTAGCGAACCCTCTTGCGGTCGACTCCCAACGAGTTTTTTCAACTGAGAAAACTTACCCTCATATCTCTCAATTTTTTATGCCCCCGTTCCTCCCCAATCTCACAAAATTAATTTCAAGCAGGGAGCAAGATAGAAAACAAAGCACGAGCGCGCACTTTCGTAGCTCCATGGTATTATGGCTAAGACCTTCTGTTGGATTCTAATTTAAGCGTGAGATACGCACGCGATACTTAGAATACATGTTTCTAAATATATGAGAGAGCGAGCGAAACATGTACGGCTCACGCGCGAAACTTCCCCACGATTATGACGGGACATAAACCGAAACGACTTTGCGATTTAATTTCTCTCTCTCTTGCTTTCCCGCCCACTCTTTTTTCTCACTCTATAATAACACCTTAGAACTCCTATCTTAATAACCGCGACATATATTGCGTTATTAATTTGCGATCATTAAAACTCCTACTATTTTATACAGTTAGCACTCTTATCGTACGGAATAGATTCTTGCTTATCTAGAAAATTTTATCCGTGTTTTTCTTTACTTTAATTAACTTTTTAGCTGTATCTTTAATATAAATTAGTTTTCTCGTAATAGCCCGATATAAATAGGATAAATAATTAAATAAAGGCAGCAATTCATCAATAATAAATTAATAAATTAAAAAAAATCTGCGTAATAACCCAAATAAAAAAAAAAGATAAAAATGACCAGGTATACGCTTTAAATAAAAATCGATCGAATTCTCGACGAGGTGAAGGACCTCCACACCGTTCCCGACTGTCGATTCGATAAGACGACTAAATCAGGACACGAAGAGGGATTCCTCTCGAACGATAGGAATGCGAAAAACGACGAGCGCGAGGGAGGGGGGACGTGGATGAGGAACGGAGCCCGGTCGAGAGAAGATTCGTTGGAGTGGGGAGGCAAAACGTCACACGATGGACCAAAAATTCCAGGTTTCCCTTTTTCCACTTAATCGCGACCAGTTCTGGAATCCTCCGCGTATATATCCAGGACATGCAATCTCCTCTCGCGTACGCTCCTTGCATACGAATGCAAGTACACGCATACACACACGCACACGTGTATACATATGTATGTATGCGTGGACGTGCGCGTGCGTGGGGATTCTCATGAAAGCAACGTCCAGTTTCCCGATCGAGTACGATAATAACACGACGAGTCGTAGGTACGCGCAATGCACCGTGGATATCGAGTTTATGCTCGTAATTATTCGCGAAGTCGAGCCTCGCGAATAAGCAGTCGCGAGAGAGGAGGATTACTCGAGAAACGCGTTCACTAAGCGTACCGTTCCTATATATAGACATTTATGTGTTAGAGAAGTACGGAGCCACGCGTTCCTTTTCCCAACACCGTTTGATTTATATTATTTCAATCTCTTTTACTCTACGTAGAATTGAATTACGTCATGCGATAAAACGATTAAACAGTTTTTTTTTCCATAAAATATTCGCTTCGCGTGCACGTAGATTGCACGATCTTGAAACCTAAACAATTCGTGCAACGAATTGGACTTGAACTTTCACGAAAGCCCCCCCCCCCTTCTACTTCTACCATCTACCTTCCCCCTCGATACGATTTCACGATTAATTTCGCACGGGGAGATCCATCGAGACTTATCGCGATCTTAATTAGCTCAGGACTTTTGAGCGAATCGGTCGCGCGAGCTGGGTTAATGGAATACGGTTTCTCGATATGAGCGAGAAGATTCGAAAAGGTATTCGCAGAAAAGCGGTTACTTTCCTAGCTGGAGTTTAACGATAATGACTACTCGGGCACGTACTGTACCTATATCGGTTGTTAGGTCTCCAACATAGATCTCATTTGCAAGACGATGATTATTTCCCGCGGCGTTCGCCATTTACACGCACGGCATATTCCCCCCCTCTCTCTCTCACCCTCTTTCTCTCTTTCTCTCTCTTTCTCTCTATCACTCTTTCTGTTACTCTTACTCTTTAGCTCTTTCTGACACGCGATACGTATAAAACATCTTACGTGCATTCTTATGCATTTTCATTCCCCGGCTCGAGAAAGTTTCCGTCGCGTTCGGCCGAGCGATACGAGACGAGCGAGACTCTCTTCGCGACTTCGTGTAATTACCCAGTACTCGAGAAGTCACGTTCTATATCTGTGCACGCGCGTACGTTAGAAAGAGAGAATGGAAAACGAGGACGATCAGAACAATTGGCGAATCGAGCTTTTCCGTCATCCCCTATATATAGATCGTCTCGATGATATTGTACATATGTAGGTCAGACGGATTATCGCGATAATTTGATGGCTGGTAAATTAGACGGTGCCTTTGGCGTGATTAGACTAATACTTTTATGTCTTAACTCTAATTTTTATATAGTAATGTTATATCAATTTTGAAAATCTAATTCGAAATTTATTCTCCAATCCCAATAAACGTTATTCGCTTAATTTCATATCAACATTATTACAAAGTATCAAGTATATTATCTAATGTTAATTTCTATATTCTACCTCTAAAGACCGTTCACTTAACTTCCACCTTTCCTGTACCGCCCGAAGGTATCGTCGAATCTCCACCATCCACCATCCACCCAATGACTCACGATAGAGGAATTCAGGGTGACTCGAGCAATGTTTCACGAAACGCATGATCCTCCTCCGAAGATTCTCATCCATAACATGCACGACATCGATCTTGTCGGTCGGTGGCCGCGCGTGAGATCGCGATCGCTTACAAATATAATTTCTTTATCGATGCGCGGCGAAAGGTATGAATAAAACATTGTTCGCGCGTCGTGTGCTAGTAACAGTAATAATAGTACTAGTATTAGTAATAGTAGTAGTAGTAGTAGTAGTAGTAGTAGTAGTAGTAGTGCATCGACTCTCGCATCGATCTCTCACGCCGGGGTTAGAGAACTTCCGTGCTGGGAATAATTGGCACGGTATGCGAGTGAGAGGGCGTTGATCGAATGAGGGAATAGAAATCATTTACCTCTCTTTGCGCGCTCGTGTGCGTCGGTGTGGAAGAAAATTAAGATGCTTGGAGAAGACGGGAGAAAAGAATTAGAGGATGTTTGTTTAGACGAGACGTGGATTGAGTCGTCCTCATCTTTTTGACCGTTGACCGACTTCGCGGTAAATCTTTTATCTCGTTAGACCGGTGACTCTATAAAAAGAGAGAAAGTCATTAAAGTAATTGAAAAAAAAAACACAATGACTTAATAATAGTTGATAGCCTAATTCAGAAATTCTGGTGATAGCCGATTGTGGTTACGGACAATCGAATTATTCGATTGTTCCTTTTTATTCGATTGTTACGGAATAACGATTATGAAGGTATACGATTGTTACGTACTATTTTTATTCGATTGTTATTCGGTGGCGACGAATAAATTAATATTCGAACAAACGATTGGGCAACCGTCGATTCTTTCGATCGTATGAATTATTCGCTTGCCTAAACAGCCTCTCGAAATAATGAAGAGATAATCTAACAACGTATAACAATTTCGATCTAATTTATATCGAGATAAATTGAGAGTAATGAAAAATATGAAAAGAATGTTGTTAGCACGAATGATTACGATATTTGAACTGAATGAAAGCGAGAGAGGGAGAGAGATATCTTTTACGACATATACCTGTGACCTCGAACGCACGTGTAATGCACGAAAGACTCGCGTTACGTGTCACAAGTCAGCACATAACTGCTACCATCGACATGCCGAGTACATACTTATACTTACTCACTTGGTCTCTTAAGTATCTCCTCTCTTGGATTCAATGCTTATCGAGGATCAACGGTCAGGAGTGGCAGGCGGCCTCTCGCACGAGTGTGAGAAAGGAACACCGAGTGTCGTATTACTTTCCTCCTCCTTTCGATATTTTCCCTCTCGCGTTGACGATTATCACGTAGCGTACCGTGATTTTTGGTGTCAATGACGTTTGGTAGATGTAAACGATCATCGAGAAAGCTTACGCGGTACTTTTCGTGTTCCCAAAAACTAAGACCACTCTTGAGATTTTTGCCGATAGCGATCGGTACTTTTGAGCGTTTCACTTGAACTCACAAAGTTAAAAGTTTCGTGATAAGGAGTTAGTATAGTTTAGCCGGGAGCCGTGTATTCGTTCGTTGCGAGTAGCCACGCTATAAATCATGTTACTAATGTATATCCGTATTACGATCGGGAACGGTTCCGATGGTTAAGGTACATTCATACCGGACTTCTAATCTGCCTGATCTAATTTTTTGACGAAACGTTCGAGTGATTCACGAATTATTCGTCGAACCGTTCGATCTTTCCGATCGATACGTAAGTGTTCGATTTTTATACGGTGTTTTTTATACAGAACTTGGCGGGAACAAATATTTCTTCGAACAAAATTCTAATTTAAGAAAAAAAATACTAATATTTTCTTTCGCACGAGTTTGCTCCGGATCCGGGCACACCTTTCGCGCGCTTTATTTTCTCGCGATCGAAAGTAGCCGCACAGCGTGCGAGTATCGCCGAGGGTGGAGAGGGGAGGGTTCGTACGGTCGAGAATTTATATTTCGCGCGTTGTCTCGCGAACGCGATTCGATCTTTTGTGCCTGTGTTTAAAAGTAACTTCTCTCGGCTCGTAATAACGATAAATCGAGGCTTTCCAAAGTAATAAATAAAAGGGGCTACAAGATAAAAAAAAAAGGTACGGTGAAACGAAGTTCGTTCGAAGAAGATAAGACTTCAACGAGCTACCAAAAAGGAACCGTTCGGAAGTCATTTAAATCTCCATTAGGTGGTACAAAATGGCGGCCGCTGCTCGAAATCTCGTGAAAAACGCTCGAGCTTCATAAATCACGTGGATTTAACGGGCTACTACCGGAGGCACTATTATTAGCGAGCAAACCCGTTATTCGTCTTTATTATTTCTCTCTCTTCCTATCCCTCTCTCATTCTCTCTTTTTCTCTTCCTCTCTTATACGGAGAAAGACTCGAAGGTATCATCCCCCAGGTATTCGAAGTATTAACGCGGATGATTCATAATTCGCGCGTAAAACCGGTCCAAAAGGTCCACCGGTGTCTTCGGGAAGCAGAAATACCTTCTCGTCTCTTTTAAATTGCTTCTCGAGTGGTTTTAACGAAGTTTCACGATCTTGACCGAGTGTCCACGATGCTTCTCGCCGACTCGGCCATTTCGATTCAAATTCCTCTTACCGGAGCACCGCCCGCAAGAAAAGCTTTTATCAGCGTGACTCGCGGTGCAACGGCGGCTAGAGTAGTCCCGGTGAGTCACTCTCAGTGACTGGCTCGTTGTAATTCATTGCGATGATTGAAAACCNNNNCTGCTCTCTCTCTCTCTCTCTCTCTCTCTCTCTTTCACTTTTTTCTTTCTTCTCTCTCTTTCTCCCACTACATTGACGACGTCACAGAAGCGCGCGCGCACGAGCTATGACTTTGTTCACACCGAATGCACCCGACGCCATTGTTAGGAGAGTATTCTTTTGTTTGACCGATCGTCCTCTCGACTTGCGTTCGTAAATTAACTATGAAATCGTTCGACGTATCGCGCGTTCGTTTTAACTATATTTTCTAAAGTCTGGGATACCTGAATAATAAATTAAAAATTGTATAAAATATATACGAGTTGCAAAAGATATTATAAATTATTGTTACATACTCATAAAGAGGAATCGCGAGTCTCGCAATGTCGAAAACTAATTTTATCGCGTCGCTCGATACAACCGGCATTTTAAACATTTCTTTACCGTAATATGGCGGTGAAGAAGAAGAAACCACGCTTCGAGAGAATATACCATCGGATTATCATAAAGATGAAAGAAACTTGGAGCGTCGATGAAGTCACCGACGAAGTGCGATAGCACACGCCGAGGAAGCTAGTTTATCAGCGTCGTTAGGGAAATTTTTCGTAATAAAGTATCCCCGCCGAATCGACCTTTTTCAATCGTCGACATCGGTATTTATTGTCCGTAATCGATATATCGTTATGCCGCGCGGTTAACCTTTCCCCTAGAAGGCATTAACAAGATTTGCATAACTCGTGTATATGTACACACGTATACATATATATGTATGTATGTGTCACGCGTATACTACGCGATTCAATCGATCGCTCGCGCAAATCGTGTATTACAAAAAGAATCGGCGTCAATGAAAAATGCGTTCGCCGCTGTGAATGATAGAA
>JAIFRP010000007.1:1893267-1917178 GCA_032403825.1 Odynerus spinipes | reverse complement strand
TGTATAGATTTTTGTTCTTTTTCGTAAGGACACAAATGGATTGAAGCAAAAAAGAGAAGACGATTCTTAAACTACGGTTTATAATGTATATATGATATTACGTATATTAGATAGATAAAATCGACAGTGGACTAGACTCAGGCTCTAAAAATTCTAAAAGTGTACGTTCTGTATTTCTTAAATTATAAAATCTCATATCGGAAAAATCAAAGTCAATGTGATCTGGTTGAAAAGCAAATCGTAACTTCTTTGCTCTTACGTTCTATTCGATCCAGCACTCTTCCTCCTTGAGACACAGTCTCTCTCTAACACTCTCTATACAAGATAATATACCACAAACGAGAAACCATTTTTTCTCTCCCAGTCTTCGAGCCAATCACAAGAAATTTTCTCTCCTACATATTTCAAATTATGGTACTTTATCACATTATAATAATCGTGAATATAAAATTATCTATAACCAAGAGGATACATTATGCTCGTAAATTGTTGTATTAAATAATAATATTGGACAATACTGATTCCATTCTCAGTTTTTAAACCATTGCATTTAAGGCTATCCATGGATATTCGTTACAATGGTTGATAATATATCCTGCATAATTATCAACAGAATATTTTCCTTAAATTAGATATAAATTGATTTAGTTCGAACATATATTTTTGTTAAGATAAATAATTCCAGATTACTTTCATCGATACCAACTTGTATGTGAAATGTGCATCGTTAGTTTGTTATTAAAAATTAGAGACACCGATTCTTGCAATGTCTTAATAAAATTTAACATTTTCAAAATAGCCCAATGCCTACCAAGCCAAAACTTATACCGATTTTGCATTGTACTAATCCCATTATAATGATAAAAAATTATTAATACAAAGAAGATTTGTACTAAGGTTATTTCAAGAAAAATATATACGTTGTTACTTTTTTTTAGAATCGATCGACTACACCATTTAATGTTTTGTATCTAAATCGTTGTATTTGCTTTTGTCTATAATTAGTAATATGTGCTATTGTAACTATATTGAATAAGTGTTAGATGAAATTTACAGATGTTAAACTTTATATATAATATGGCAAGCTCGTGAATAGACATCGCATAATTTTCATTACCTTATCGTAAGAAATACATTATTCTCTTTTAAAAAACATAAAATAAATTGCGTTTCTTACTTATTGTAAATAAATACAAATTGTATTAACATTAAACATTATAAGAAAAAAAGAACTTAGCAAATTAAACAATAAATATCAATCGCTCGGTATATAGTATAAACATCGTTTTTTTTTTTAAGAAGTATTTAATTAATATAAGCTTTGTTTTGTCAGGCAAAAGGGCGCACTTGGACATACTTTTTTAATTGTGACATGCTTTAGTCTAGTTTGGTGTCTCATTCAACTATGACATTGCCCAAGTTTATTGAAAGAAATACCTAATTTTAAAAACTGTTTTGACTGATACTAGTCTACGTAACATCAACTATATCCAAGATAGCATTGAGTAATATGTACATTGGTGTACATCCGTAATATGTCACGCTCCTTGTGACTCGTTATCGGGAAAACTAATAGTATTCTTTTCTTACCGATTCCCAACATTCTTTTCAGTTAAAATCATTGCATTTGTATGTCAACAGTACTCAACAGTGAATCACAATTCACTTGCGACATGAGGCTGGTTTATTTACATTATAAGATGAAAGATGCTTTAATAACTGGCTTCATGCCCTGCAAGTATGTATAAATCTGCTCCTTCAGTCTCTGTCAATGTCCCTGTGTGAACCAAATGACTTTCCAACATTACAACCCTGTTAACATAAGACGATTACATTTGTATATTATATTTCTTATTTGTAAAATTATGAAAATTTGTATTTGTATGCGCGTACTTATCAGAGCCAAGTAGCCTGTACGTTCTGCTTGGATCACTGATTTCCTGTGTAACTTCACCATTTTTAAAACTTCTACCCTGCATACCATGTTTATGGAATGCCAATACACTATCTGGTAGACAAACTGATAATGAATCGAGAAATGATTAATATAGTAGCTTCAAAATAAAAATAAAAAAATATCGAGACCATGCTGATATGATATATTTGTATGTATACTTACTAATTGATTCTATCTGGAAATTGAAGTGCAATTCTGACATTTGCTTCTTGCTTACCCTGAGTTTTCCTTGTAATGTAACCACTTTAACTACATCTTGATTAAGAAGACAATACAGTTAAAAGATATACATATTTATATTATTGATAGCTCACATACTGATTACTTACTTTCATAACATACAAGTATTGCATCCTTCTCGAGCTGTGTCACATTAATGACATGAAGATTTTCTCTTCTTGGTATCACAGTTGCTACAAAGTAATAGCATCGTTTGCTTTTATTCCAATTGTTATATTTAATATTACTATAATCTCAAAAAATATTAAATAAATTACCTGAACCATCCATATCTTCTAATTCATCGCTATGGAACCAACTAGCTCCAGAATTCATATTAATTAAATCCAACTTTAATTTATTTTGTTGATATGGTTGTTTGACAGAGACACACACCATTGGATATTCCATTTCAGGTGTAATAATCATTTCAAAGACATTTAAGGGTGATGGGAGAGCACAATCAAAGTGTTTCAGAAGCATAAATTTATTAAGAGGATCATACCATTGCATTAAAAATATTCCTGCTGGCATTGCTCCACAAAGATACTTATACCTGCATTACAAATATTTTTTAGTAAAAACACACGAATTTATAACATGTTAATTATACGATCATGCTACTTAAAGAGAGAGATTTAATTTTTAACTCACCCATTGTATGGATTTCTACCGACGCAACACTTAGTGCAACCTTTAGTATCTGGTACCTTTGTAGTAAGGGCAAACTTTCTAGGTACTAATCTCTCTGGTATTTTGTTCATATGCAATGAAAACCTATGAGTCTGTTTGCTTTGCATTGCTAATAAATCGTGTCTGTATAACTGTGGTGTTTTTCCTGTGAGACATATCAAACTCTTAATCATCCGTTATATTTATATAACGTAACTAAAGCAAAGTTAAAAATCTATTAAAAATCCAAATGAAAATTTTACCAGACAAGGACATAAGGACATCCTTGATAACATACATCCAAATTGTACGTCTAGGATATAGCTGATCTATTGCAGTTTCATGAAGTTCATTTAAGTTTAAGTTATAAATTCCTTCTTCCGCAGCAATAAGTAAGTGTTGGTCTCTTGTATCAGGATGTATCCAACTTGCTGTACAATGTATTCTCAATGGACAACCATTAAATACCTTTATAGACAAAGTGTATATATATATACCATAGGTATAACAAAATGTGTCTACACTTGAAAGATTAATGCCTACCTTTGAAAAACATGCTCCCATATGAACCTTTGGAGTTGGTGGTAATCCATTGCTTATAGGTCTTGGAGGTGTATGTCTTTTTCTGTCCCTTCTTCTCGGTGGTACAGGTGGCGTATCCGACAGGAGATCTGGACTAATGCTTTCTCTCTCGCCATCTCCTGATATTTCATTATCACCTAAAAATCCGATTTTTGTATAAAAAATACAATTTATAATTAGCATACCTAAATATAATGGAATATGGAAGACTATTATACAAAATATCTAATAAGCATGCTCTACGTGAGAACACATGCTCCTACCATTAGATTGTGGAGATTCGTCTCTAGGACCGCTATCGGAAAGAGATCGTTGGCGCTGCCCATTCACAGTTGTTAAGGAGTGAGAACTGTTCACCAGACCATATAACTCATCCACAGAGCTGTGACGCCTAGGACTTGCTTGCGATCCTACACACCGAATTTTCGCTACTTTAACAGTGTGCATTACCATAACAAATATATCTGCTACAACATTTCTATTTCCAAACTAATTGAAAACTCTCAGACATCGGAAAATTTGTATGTTGTGCATAAGAAGATTTCTTTCCATCTACTTTCTCATTTACTCACCAGATACATTATTGTAGTATCCGCAATGAACTTCGCACTCGTTCGACGATTCCCCAAGTGGAAGCGTTGCCCTAAAAATAAAAGGTCGTTAGTTTACATTGTTTCTATTATATATTATACAACCATAATCCTTAAAAATAAAATAGTGCAATGAATATTTTTAATGTTAATAGGTTGCATATGATATACATTCAATGAAAATATGTATTAGTACTTGACACTTTAAATTAATAGACAAGCATTTAACACTGTCAACAAATTTCACATAAACTTAATATATCATTTTGCATGAAAAAAATGCAGCAATGTGTTAAGAGCACAAAAAAGCAGTGTATTTTGAATATTTTTCAGCAGTGCCTCATGGAAAATTTAAATATGATAAGAACTTAAAACTTTTTGCAAGCAGATATAATTTTATGCTGATGATATGGAAAATATTTGAAAATCCCATATGTACCTTTAACATTACATATTCTCAACTTATATTGAGACAATGATATTAGCAAAGATATTTTTTGTAATAATATGAGATTATGTGAATTGTTATAAATGTATAATGATATCACTAACATCTGACATACAATATTTTTACCAGACATATTTAATCTACTCAATACCAGCTATGTTAGTAATATCAAATTTTTAATATATGATACTCTTTACATATAATCTTTAAATCCATATATACTTTTCATAAAATTTTTCTACATCCATATTTATATTTATATAAATAAAAATGTAAGAAACTGAAAAGTAAAACATCTTACAGTAATTTATCATTATCATTTACTTACTGCAGGGAGTATAGCTGGTCGCAATGCCCACCAACCATCGACATTGCATTTCCCCTGCACATATGAAACTATGGTCATATACTACAAAATAATTGCAAATAGAATAAACACATTTTGTACTTCTGCAGATTTCTTTCAATGAAATGATTTAAGATTCATATACAAAAATAAAATAAAATATAGATTTTTATATTGCTTTATTAGCTTTGTACCCTGATTTTTTTTATAAATATAATTTTATTGGTTATTCTAAATATATAAAATTGGAATGACTTTTTTTTACATTGCGCGTATCACTTGATAAGCACATGACATTTTTGCAATAAATATACAAACTTCCACCACCAATATGGTTAATGCCAAGGTCCTAAGCAAAAGCATAAATTATAAACATTATCATGCAACAATCAACAACAGATATATCTGATAAACTGAATATATGAGTCACATTTTGTATGTACAGTATTCCATTTACAAGGGTTTTTCATAATTTATTTCATTTCTCTAAAAAAGTTATTGAAACTCTTTTATATTTGTACGAAGTAAACAAAATTTATGCAAACATATCTTTAAAGATTAATAAGTGTTTATAACCTACACAGAGAATAATATTTAATGTGTTAGACTAATATCGATAAATATATGATGCACAATTAATGTAATATATTGTATCAGGAAAGAACAAGTGCAAGGTGCAAGGTGCAAGGGAAAAGGGTTACCTGCCAATACCTTAGCAACAACTCCTCATCAATGTACTGCAATAGACTCCTGTAGGGAGAAATTATTAAAATTACAAACTGATCAGAAAAATTAATACTACAGAGAATATATAATTGGACTAACTGATTGAACTAAATACATTATTACATATACCAGAAAGAAGTAATGATTGTCATGGTAGATACGAAAATATCAGAATTATTAAATTATGCTTCTTGACTTAACAGATTTCAAAAATTATACAGTAAATGAAAGACATAAAGCAGTTGTGATGTATATAAACTGCTACTTGAATTTTTTTATAAGATGATATAAATAAATAAAAGAAAATCTTTTTTCTTTCTATATACAAAAACAAGGAAATAAATAAATTCTTGATATGAGTGGTAGAAAGTGCAATCAAAATATATAGAAATTAAACAACCTGATTATACTTACTTAAACAAAATTGATAATAGACAATCATTAACATGCAATATAAATGCAATATAGTACAGCATATACTATTGTCATACACCATGCATTAGTCATTCACTAATATTCAAAATTATATTTACCAAACAGAATATTATAAAAAGATTTTATTCATAAATAATCTAACAAAACACATTTTTATGCAACTAAGAACTTTGCTTGTATATGTGTAAGATTATCATTTGTAAATATCACAACAGTATTCCATATTTAGTAGTTAATATATTGTGACATGCACTCGTGTATGGGATCACAGTCTTAAAAAAAAGCTTAAAATATTTATTAATAAATAATTAATATTTAAAAGTTTGATTTTCTTTGTATAAAAAAAATCGTATAGTCCTGATAATAACTGTGTTAATTACATATTCTGACAAACTAGATTTGGAATAATGTCAACTTATGACAGTTTCACACCAAGCCAATTCTATTTTATTTTATGTTTTACCTTAAACTCATATGAAATATCTCTGTGCCAGTTTTGCTTCGGCGTGATCGTCTATTACCTTCGGTAACATTTGCGCCAAGTGTACTAATACAGAAAGTACAATCAAAGTACCATTTGTGATATTACTATTCCCAAATAATTATATTCATATATATAATCGATCCCATTGTACTCTTTAGTTCATCCTATTTTATTTTAAATGGAATAACTTATGAAATCTCTTAAATACAAAAACGAACAATTTTCATTGTTCTTCTTACACAATGCAAAGCATAAGCGAACGTGCTATGTGCAACTATGAATGAATATTAACACCAACCATAGAGTAACTAAAATTCTGTTATATCATATAAAATTGCTGTTTTGTTTAATGAATTTCAATATGTAACATCGATATTTACAAAGTCAAAAATTGTTAATATCAAAAGTTGATATCAACAACAAAATTAATATAATTGAAAATGCATGCCTAGATACATTTGCTACTAATCAAAGAAGTGAAATACTTACATGTGAAGATTAGTGGACGTATGTGAAAAACTGTATTTAATAATGATAAATATTAAACTATAACATTTTGATAAATATTTGGCATACAACACAAAAATACTATATCAGAAGTCAAACAAAACAGCATTTACCATATTAGTGGAAGTGATTGATAAGCTGTAACCCTTTCCACATCTTGTGATGATATATATGTATATATATAATATATATGTATATCAATTAAAATAGGAAATATATTTATAGTAACTTACTTTTCCTGCACATCTTCAAACGCAGTGCCAATTCCACAGTCTGGATGTACATCACAATTATGGACAGCCTAAATATGTAAAATAAAAAAATCAACTAAAAATTTGATTTAACAATTTTTTGAGATTATTAATTATATCTTCAATGCATTAGCCTACATTAGCCTACATTAGCCTATAGTATACCTTTACATTATTCATGATGTCCATGATGTCCCATGCTGGATTAGCATCTACAGAAGGAGTTATTGGATCTCTTTGTAGCGTGCCACCATCAAGATTAATTTGGTCTATAATTTACATTTATTACATATAACAAATATTGAAATTCATATTAAATGAAAAAATATAATGTTAATAAAAATTTACCATCACTATCTAATTGGGATATAGGACTTTTTGGCCTAGGTCTTGCGGTATGTTTTGAAGCAATTCTCTGTGGTACATTAGGTACTGCTCCATCCTCATCGGCTTCTAAATCAGCAAACATATGACTAGGATTTGATACTTTTTGCAGTAACTCTAAAGCCAATCTCTTACTCATCTCCCCTTGAAAAAATGCATGCTAAAAACAAAAAGTTTTAAATTATTTTTTGTATACTCTAAATTTATATATTTACTACACTCAAAGATCTCAAATTAACCTGTAATAATTTTTCTGCAGTTGGTCTCTTTTTGGGATTTTTAGTTAGAGCGACTTTGACAAAATTATGAAATGTCGGACTCCATTTGTCACGGTCTTTTAAAGTTGGAGGTTTAAAACCAGATTTTGACATTAAGAATAGAGCCCTCATTGGATGTAAATCAAACATAGGAGGTTGTAATTCTGCTAGTTCTATCGCCGTTATACCACAGGCCCAAATATCGCACAATTGATTGTACCCTCCCTTTCTTTCTACTGCTGCAACCTAAAGAAAATTAAAAGAAGTTGAAAGTATTTATATTTTATTACATTTATCTATATTTAAACATACCTCAGGAGCCATCCAATAAGGAGTACCTATAAAACTCTTTCTTTTATTTATCGTTGCAGTAATTTGAGCCGACACACCAAAATCTGCTAATTTTACATCCCCTGCTTCTGTCAACAGTATATTGGCACCCTTTATATCACGATGCATTTTTCCCATACTATGTAAATAAGCTAATCCCATAAGAGTTTCTCTGCACATATATGCTATTTGTATCTCTGATAGTGGTCCAGTTACTGTAATACAAAAAGCATAGCTTGTAAATTATATTCAACTTGTTACAAACTTAAACTCTACAAAAAAAAGTATCACATACTGTGATAAATATCTTGCAACGATCCACCCCCGCAATATTCCATACATATCCACAGTTTGTCCCTTCTCAAGTAGCTGCCATAATATGCTATGATGTTCGGATGTCTACAATCTTTCATCATTAAGATTTCTTGCTGAATAATAGCAAAATCATCGCCTAGAATAAATCCCACTAATTAGAAACAACGAACTCATTGTTAGGAGCGTATGTCGTTAGACACTAGTCTATCATAGATACTTCTCATTTTATTACCACTGGTGACTCGACATTTAGAAAATGAAGATTATAATGCGTGAATTCTACGAAAAAGTGATAGATGAATCTTGCATCGTGTCTCAAGTTGAGGATGGTGTACCATAACTGAGCTTACCTGGCTCCAATTTGATAACCTTGATGGCAGCAAGGTCGTTCATGGAAAGCCTTTTAGCCTACGGAAATGCAAATAAGGATAGGTCACGAATACGTTAAAACAGCACAGACATTTTTTTACCACGAACCTTGTAAACATCTCCATAAGTTCCACTGCCTATTCGTTGAATGAGCTCATACTCGTCCTGCGGATTTCTACGGCTGATGTCACTGGACAGTACGTTCGCGTTTAATGCCATCATGAGCCGCAGGATCTTTAACGCTAATACCTAACGAGCGTAACTAATATTTATAAAAGAATGTTATCGTTAAAGTGTAAAAACACATTTGCCCAGCAGGATGTCACTTTCGTCGAAACGTCGCCATTGTTCACAACAGCTCTGAGATTGCCTACAATCGAGAATGTTAAGCAGTGGCGATGATCGAGATATCGACGTTCGATATTTCGACGAGATGACTATTTGAATTACATTAAACGTAAAGAGAACGGTGTATGTGCAATTAAAAAATTAACAAAGAATAATAATAATAAAAAATTCAATAGAAACGAACGAAATCAAACAGAATTACTTTCGATGCTCGCAAAAACGTAATGCTAAACCTACAGATGCGTTTGGACGTCTGCTAAAGATCAAATAAGAAAAAAAAAACTTGTATTAAATCGAACGAAAGCACATCGCAGATAATCATAAGTCAAATATCAATGGCCTTGACACATCGATATCACGATACCATTCTATAATCTATTTTTATCGATCATTGCAAAACTGTAACATCAATATAACGGGATTAGTATAATCTGTTAATAATAGAATATATTTATATACAAGAAAGAAGCTTTCCAAATCTCTACAAGGATAATTGGCAAGCATCGTGATCGACTTATAGTCCAAAAGTCTTCCTTATATTTAGCTCGCCCAAACACCTCGTACATTTCCTACTTTCTACATATTATCCACATCATGAATATTAACACGAAGAAGAGCCTCTATAAATTAGCTAGGAGGAGTTTCCCATTTCGGTAACACGTAGTACCAGTCTCGGTTAGACTCGAGTAACGTGGCACACGGTTGGAAGACGTGCTCGTGTGGGAAGGACTCATCGACGGATAAGAGAGTAGCACGTGTAACACGGATCGAGTTTACTTTGAAAAAAAAAATAAGTGGAGGGGGTAAACGTGTAAACGTGTTCCTATACCTTTCACCCTATATCCTTTTCTGAAAGTAACGCGATCGCAACGGTGCCATTTTCGTCGCTCCTAAAATCGAGATACACGTCGCGAATGATACTAGAAAGTAGTAAAATAAATAGAAGAAGAAAAAGTTTATCGATCCGAATCGATCGTTTCCTGCGATTATCGCGTTGACCTTCCTGGATCGTGTACCACCGCCCCCACAATCCCTTCCCCCGCTGCCGTCCCCCGCAACGCACCATTGCTCCGCCCCTTTTTCTCCCCCCACCATCATTCCAGACGGTCATCCTTATCGGTAGGCAGCTCTTTGACAGCGCGCGGCTAATCAGCGTGCAAAAGCATCGTTCTCGGTGGCATGCTTAAAATTCCGTGCCGATCAAAACCCTGTCCTCTGTCACGTAGACCGTCCGATGAAAGTCGCGATCTTCCGCGAGATAATTCGAATATCGTATCTCGTACGAATCACGACACTATCACGTTGTATGATTAATGCGAAGTAAAAAAAAAAAAGTCACGGGGGGACACGTCAACACAGTTTTCTTTCTTGCGTTCGAGCGTAGTACATAGAATGGGTACGAAGTCGAGTGGTAGTGTCACGATGATGATCGTTTCGACGATCCTTTTCTTAATCCTGACGATCCTTAGCCCGACTGTCCACGGCAATTATTTTGGAACTAATGCTGGGAAGGATGATCAGTGTTTTTGCAAGGTAAAAACAATTAGAAGTAATTAGGCGGGACCCCTCGGTTCACATTATCGCAAAGTACTGTGTGTGTGTGTGTGTGTGTGTATATATGTATATATACACCGCATGCATAACCTAGTGAATGTAAATATTACGGGCGATGATTATTTATGCGAAATTTCTTACGTCTCCATGCAACAATGATTTTCCTTTGCGCTTCCTCAAGTTTTGCGGTCGGTGAACTTCTTCCTGCTACGCCATACCTGTGATTTAGTTGGTCTATTTAAATTGTTCATGGTTATCGTACGTCCGTCTGACAACTGACGAAGATTTGTTTTTGTTTTTCCGAGGTGTCAACTGCATGCGTCTACCTGATACGTGAGATTCTTTTTTCATTTTCGTTGTTTGCCAAACGAAACGTGCTGTAGATAAGACGAAAGAGTATGCTAACAAAACGCGATGATAACTTTCAAAGAAATTACTCCAAAGCAATTCCCATGTAAATATTTGTATAACATCTCAACAATGTTATCTGTTCCTATTTCAGTTGAAGGGATCTATCGATGATTGTAGCTGCAATGTCGATACCGTGGATTATTTCAATAACGTCAAAATATATCCCAGGTTGCAAAGTATCTTGCTAAAGAATTACTTCAGGTTTTATAAAGTGAATCTAAAACAAGAATGTCCTTTCTGGCCGGATGACAGTAAATGCGCTATACGATATTGCCATGTTCAACCTTGCGACGATGTAAGTATATTGTATTATATATAATAGTAAGTATATGCATAGTATATGTAATAAAAATGTATTATCATTACTTGTCATAGGATGACATTCCAGAGGGTTTGAAAGGAGAAATTCCTAGAAATTTATACTTTAATGAAAGTCCTGCGGATAAGTATCAGTTACCTGCACAATTTGAAAACTGTAACCAAAATGCAAGAGATCACAATATGGAGCTGGGTTACTTAAACACTACTATTAGGTAGTATAAATATGCTATAATTTAATGATCGTTACTTTGAATAAATATTATGTTACAATATAAATAAATGTTATTTCAGTTCTGAAAATTATAAAGAATTTGAACGTTGGCAACAACACGACGATGCTCAGGATAATTTTTGTGTAAAGGAATCTAGTCCTGGTGAATATGTAGATCTTTTACTAAATCCTGAAAGATATACAGGATATAAAGGGCCAAGCGCGCACAGAATATGGCGTAGTATTTACATGGAAAATTGCTTTAGGTATACGTCGGTGCTAATTATTTCTCTTTGGATAAAATTTTGTTCGTTTATTATTTTGCATCGTATCTCTGTTTCAGACCTGAAAATTCACCTCATAATTTTATACAGTCCTCTAAAATAAATGGTAATTTTGCGATTTGCTTACTATCTACTGAAATTAATGTATAGTGTTTGTTCTTGAACATCTGTTTAAATTTAATCTATTTCAGGAATGTGTTTAGAAAAGAGAGTGTTCTATCGTGTTATATCTGGGTTACACGCAAGCATCAATATTCACTTATGTTCAAAATATCTATTATCTCCACATAATGGTTTGAGTGTTGAATCAGGTGCACGATGGGGTGCTAATTTAGCGGAATTGCAGAGGCGTTTTTCACCTGAAACGACCGGTGGCGAAGGACCTAATTGGTTAAAAAATTTGTATTTCACTTATTTACTCGAACTAAGAGCTTTAGCTAAAGCTGCACCTTATTTAGAGAGAGAAGAATATTATACCGGTAATGAAGCTGACGATAAAGACACTCGTTTAGCGATAAACGATGTCCTGCAAATTGTTAAGTGAGTCATACAAAACTATCTTGCCTCTTCCAAGATCTGTTAAAAATAGAGTAACATATTCGATGCATGCATATTATTTTAGATCGTTTCCTGAACATTTTAATGAAACAGTTATGTTTTCTGGAGGAATTGACGCACAAATATTGAAAGAAGAATTTAGACAACATTTTAGAAATATTTCTCGCATAATGGATTGTGTTGGATGCGATAAATGTAAATTATGGGGTAAACTACAGATACAAGGTTTAGGAACAGCATTAAAGATTCTATTCTCAGGAAAATTTGATAAGTGGGTATCGCCTCTCCATAATTTCAATAGAAAGCATAATTTCCTAGAAAGAAGTGAAATTGTAGCTCTTATCAATGGATTTGGAAGGTAAAGTACATACCGTGAAAAATTTATAAAATTGACGTATAAATATTTTATATAAATTTTATGTAATTTTTTCTAGGTTATCGGATAGCATATTTGAATTGGACAGATTTCGACAGATGATGAGATAGCATAGTAATGGTTAGGTAATAATTTTCCCAAATACCACTGCAGAAAACATCACATTATTTAATTAGCTTTCCATGGAAATGACTATGTTGTAAGATTTATGAATTGTTATAATTGCGTTTTCATGCTCATATCTTTATTAACATTCACTATGAAATCGCAATGAAATCTATTATGATTCTTATGTAAATAATCTTGCACTAATTTTATATTAAAATAGAAAGGGAGAAGCGTTTAGATATATCATTGTAACCTCGAATAAAAAATACGATTGTTAAAGTGCTTGACACTTTAATGTAACAATTTTACAAGAAAAAATACTTACAATTATCCTTGCAAAACTGTTTATAAAAGTAATTTTTCATTGCGATTTCACTTTAAACTTTAACTCCGTCTGTGATAAATACGTACTCTATGATATATATTTCTGTAATAATTTCCTTATGATTCATAGTTGGAAATCTTTCTATACTTTTATAACAAATGTAAGATTAAAGTTGTGTTAGCAATTTTTTATGACATTATACTACTCTCAAATTGTAAATTATGTTACAAAGAAAATGACCAAAATTTATAATGCTAACATCCTGATTATCAAATTGGAAACTTAATGTAAAATATCCAAGCACTTCATTGGCTTTGGAAATATGTACAACAAAAATAATTTATTTTTAAAGACGCATCGATATTTATTAAAAGATAACAAATGTATTCCAGTTTTATATATCCATATACATACACAAGAGATATGTATACAGAATTGTTTAAAGTATCTTCTATCTACATTTTATACCTTCTCGATCTTTTTTTTACATGTACTTAATATTTATATCTCATATGATTGTAGACACCTTAAGGATATTAGTGCAGTACATCTTCCTTTTAAAGCTTCTACGTCCTTCAGTAAAGTCAATTAATAAAGTACCTTGCAATTATTATTGTTTATAACTTATACAACGATTTCATGTAATTAGGATTTTCATCCTAATCATTAGAGTGAATAATTGTCACATAGAATGTAAATTCATCAAACTGGTGTAAGAAACATATAATAAATCACTGCCATTATAGATCAATCGTTAAATTTAATATTTTAAAGGATTCTAATTGATTGAAAATTGCATCGATATTTAAATCTCATTCTACATTTAAACGCAGCCAATTAGCTCGACAGTATTTGCATTATATATTTATCACATTTAGATGCAAATAATATCGATTGCCCGGGTCTCACCACGTGGAGGTTGCTGCGTATGGAGACCCAATTCAAATTGAAAATTACGCACGATTGCTCGAGATTGATGGTATACAAGATTTAGGTCATTGATAAAATACGACCTATCTTGTTTACATTCGTGGTCAATCTGATTCATGAACAAAGTACATACATACATACAAAGTATTTGTTCCATTCGCAAGTGCTTTTTATATACATACCAACATTACAAAAGTAAAATATCAAAACAACAGAGTCTAGTACTTCTAGTAAATTCAATATTTTTAATATGACAGTATCGACTATAAACATAACCTATACCGACCTGTAGTTATTATTAGTTTTTTATGCTTGCAAGCAGAGCGGTAAACATGATATCAGTTCTACGATTATTAAACAAAACCATTAAAAATCCTCAATCGGTTAATATATTAATAGAAAAGAATCTTAGATGCGTGACAGACTTACCAAAGCATCGTTACTTCTCCGAGAATTCTTCAGATGCAAAAACAAGTAGTCTTAAAAGGTCAAATCTATACAGTCAGTTGTATTCTAAAATTATGGCTTGTGGACCAATATCCGTTGCAGATTATATGAAAGAAATTTTAACCCATCCATCTGTAGGTTACTACATGACAAAAGATGTTTTTGGCTCGAAAGGAGATTTCATTACGTCTCCAGAGATTTCTCAATTTTTTGGAGAAGTGCGTAGTTCTAACTAGATAACTCTGCAGATTACACATCAATGAAATTCGTATTAATATATTACTTTCATTAATTTATATAGAAACTCCAAATTTCTGATTTCTAGATATTAGCTATTTGGATTATTAACGAATGGATTAAGATTACTAAAGATCCCCTTCAGCTTGTTGAATTAGGTCCAGGGAAGGGCTCAATGATTCAAGATATCTTGCGGGTATATGTTCTCATGTGTATATATATATATATAAATATACATTGATCAAAAAGACAATGATATACTAGCAAAAAATATCTTCTAGGTATTTAAAATGTTAAAATACTTGGACAAAGTTTCTGTTCATTTAGTTGAAATTAGTCCTGCCTTATCCATGATTCAAGCACAAAAGTTGTGTATACATATCAAAGAAACTAATCCTGTAGATCCTAAGACGCAGACATCAGAAAATCCAATAGGTCACTATATGAAAGGTATTACAGCAGATGGTGTAGAAGTATATTGGTATTATTCAGTTACTGATATTCCTAAAAAATTCAGTGTGTTTCTTGCGCATGAATTTTTTGATGCACTACCAATACATAAGTTTCAGGTACTTGAAATAACAAAGAAAATATCGCTATTTATTGTAAATATTATTGCATCAATTTACCACATACGGCTGTTGCAATAAAATTTTAGAAAACAGATCAGGGGTGGAGTGAAGTCTTAGTGGATGCTATTCCAGGAATAGAGGAAGAGAAGTTTCGTTATGTGTTATCTAAAGGGCCAACTCCTGCAGCTAGAATATATATACCTGTGCGTCCTGATTTAATATATTTTATATGTTTAGTTAATTGAACAAATTATGAAACAGATAATATTTCAGGAGGATGAATCGAGAGATCATGTTGAAATAAGTCCCAAAAGTATGGTTATAGTAGATCACATAGCATCATTCTTGATGAAAAATGGAGGCTTTGCCTTGATCATTGACTATGGTCATGTAGGCGATAAAACAGACACTTTTCGTGCTTTTCGACAGCACAAATTACATGACCCTTTAGTAGACCCAGGTTCAGCTGACTTGACTGCAGATGTTGACTTCTCAATAATACAAAAAATTGCACAAAAAGATAACAAAACGATATGTTTTGGTCCAATAAGTCAAAGAATGTTTCTTAAGAATCTTGGAATTGATGTGAGATTACAAATGATTTTAAAAAATGCAAACGATGTTCAGAAGAAAGAAATTTTATCAGGATATCACATGATAATGGATAGTGACAAGATGGGAGAGCGTTTCAAAGTATTATCATTATTTCCACATGTTTTAAGTAAATATCAGGATATATGGTCTGTTAGTGGATTTCAACAAGAAAAGAATGATTAATATTAACAAGATATATTTTGTTTACCTGTTAGGATAATTTTCTGTATTATAATCTTGTAAAATTTATTTACAATCGTTATCTAATAAATGTTTACATTCGTCCCACATTTTAGTAAATTCTAAGACTTTTTCTCTTTGTTGTTCAAAGGTTTCTTTTTTTGGTTTTCTCCATAAATTATGGTCTAAATCTAATATTCCACCAATTATTTCCTGGAATAAAGAATTATTAATAATTGTTTGTAAATTATAGAACAAATATTAACTTACTTCGGCAAAATTAGTTGGGAACATGCGTTCATCTTCAATAACATGTGCATATCCACCATTATTTCCAAACTGTACCATAAAATATGGTAAACCATTTGGTATTGCTCTACGTAAATCTTTATTTTGTAAATCAACGATTTTTTTATTGATTGCCCACTCAGTTTCACATTCTAAAAGAGCTTTCTACAAATAAAATAATTTAATACAGAAGTTGTTGTAGACCTTGTTATATCACTAAAGAAATATATTTTCTTGCCTTAAAATACATTGGAGCTAAGTCTGCACTTTCATCAGGTAGCGGAACGCATTCTAATTGCATATGCGGAAATCTGTGACGATTTTTATATATTTCAAAAAATATTGGAGTCTGCTTTTTATCCATGAACATCTTAATTAAAATTTGCTTGAAAATCTAAAAATTATATATTGTTGAATTAGCAGTCAGAAAGTCTTGAATGACACAAAGATTTTTTTTTTTAAATGAACCTTCATCTTCTCCCAAATATCTTCATCCAATTGTAATTGACAAGCTATATGTTGTACAGGTGTTAATACACAATGTCCAGGTACTAATGATATTCTAGTGGGAAGACTAAGACAAATATGTGAATCCATTGCAATGATCATATGCTTGAGCATATTTTTAGATTCTATACACCACGAACAACCTTCCAAACTCTTTGATATTCTTTTATGTTCTTTAATTGCCTTTGCTTTATCTCTATCATCCAGTTTACTGTCTGTATTTACACGTGCAATTTGTTCCTCAAATATATCATTCATATCCATGCTCTGAAAATTAAAATTTGTTAGAACATTCAAATTTATTCTATACTAAAAGTTATGGTTGATAATTATGCACCTTTGATGCCATTTTAACAAATGCAGCATCATCGTCATCCACCGAACGCCCTTTTTCGCGCTGGAACTAATGCACAAAGTTTTAATATTTATATTTTCAATATCAACATAAAACAACTTAATAATTTCATATCGTACAAGTTGATGCAAAGAATATTTGTCATCGTCGCCGAAGTAACGAACTCTTTCACCCGAAATATGTGTGTCCACGTTCTTTTTCTTTTTAGATTTATTTGAAGATTCTTGAGATTGGCATCTTGGTTGTAGAGGTCTTGTAACACCTATTAAACACGATTTTGTATTAGGTTAAAACAATTACAAACCTAATTCTATATTTTTTATTTGCATTATACCTTTTGAATCAGTTCTTGAAAGTATTATATTTTCTGTTGCAGATTTATCCATTTGAGTGGAATGTTCCCTTGCTTGTTCCAATTGTTTTTTCAGACGTTCTGCTAGCTCCTAAAAAATATTTTAGTATTATATTATACATATTATATTATACCGATCAGCATGATTGTTTTCCTTACATTATCACCCATCAATTCAGCCTTTATAATTTTTGCTCCTAATTTATTCATTTCTTCTTTACCATTGGATTTAGTATTTGTATCAGAGAAAATTTTATTGTCCTTTGTAGGAACTTCTTCAGAAGATGCTGGTATATTTGGCTCCAATTGTCTTTTACTATTATTATTTACATTATCTTTTTGCCAATTTCTTACACGACTGGAACTTGGTCTGTCTCTAGTTGGTGTAAAATTATCATTGTCATCCATAGGTTTCTGATACATTTGTTTAGATCTTCTATAAGATTCATTTCTTTTTTCACGATCCTGGCTATACCTAGAATGATCTTGTGTTTGTTCTTTATGTCTGTTAAAATATCTATCATTGGAATGTCTTCCATAATGTCTTTGATTTTGATGTGAATACTTTGGATTCTGTTTGTAGTGTACCTGCTCTGCTTTTGCTATCATTGCATATATGGTTTCTAAAGACTATACAGGAAAATTAATATTAAATATTAGTTAAGGATAAAAAATATATAAATTCTATTTTTCAATAAACTTACACCCCATCTTTCAGCAGCTATTTCTTCTATAGATTTTCCTTCTTCTCTAGCTTGTTCTTTTGCACGCTGTAATGACTTTTTTAACCAAACAGGATCCATTACTTTTTCATTGGATGATTGTTCAGATTCATTTTGAGGTAATCCAGTACCACCATCTTTCCAGTGTGGATTTAGTTCTCTACTACTTTGTCCTGGCTTATCCAAAATTGCATTATCATTATTCTTCTTTTGTTGATCGCGCCTATTACTCTGTGTATCAGATTTAGATGTACATGGAAATAAATTGCTAAGAGTCATCCATTCGTCTCTTTTAAGGGGTTCTTCTTTAGTACTAGCTGTAGCAATATTTTGTAAGGTATCATTAGTTTTTTCAACCCAGACTTCATTATCGCTGCCAGTACTACTCTAAAATATAACAACGACACAGAAAGTTTATACAAATTTTAAATGATATTACAAGGTATAATTTATAATTTTATATAGCTATAATTACACCGCTCGAACTTGAAGTGCTGTGTTTTCTCTTCTTTTTGCTCTTTTTCTTTTCCTTCTTAGACTTCTTTCTTTTTTTATCCTTTGAACTTTTATGTGACTTTTTATGCGGTGATGATTCTTGATCATCTACCTCCATATCATTTTCGTCGGATACCATATTATCCTGTAAATACTAATCATACACAACCTAAAAACAATAACAGCTTTTATACATGTAAATAGAAAAAACTGCTGTCATAAAGAATTTTTCATTTACAAATAAAAAGACATTACAAATCTATGTTGTTTATGTTCCAAATTGTAAGGTTAGAATTAAATACAAACACAATATACGTAGCAGCGTTACTCCCGATGCTCCCGATTCTGTTGGCCGAAACGGGGTGCGCATGCGCATTCTGTAACTTGCTCTGTAACGCCATCTAATCTTCTTTCTCACTTGCACTTTACCGATCTCTTGCGCACGATTTTGATAGTCGTTGAAGCGATCATTTTAATTGCCTTCTGTTGGAGCAAAAAAAATTATGAAATAAAATTTGCTTTTAAACAGTTAGACTTAAAAAAAATTACTGCCGTTATATTTTGTTAAGTCCACTACGTAGCTAGAGTTATCTATGCACAAATGTCTACAGGTTTTCTTCCAACCGAAGCTGTTGAAATTATAACTTCAATCGATCACTTTGATAAACGTGCGACACGCTATCTTTTTTTTTTCGTTGTAAAAAACAAGAATATTGATCACAAAGTAGACACAAAAAGCGCGAAAATATGTAATTTCAAAATCACCTGACTTCGCTATTCTTCACGGTACCCTCGTTCTGCAACCCTGTTTTGAACTTCGAGCATAAAAAGATGTACGACGTTTCCCCGAGAAAATTACGTACTTCCACTCAACTTCAATTTTCTCCCGTTTTGCACGCGAACAATTCGCCGATCGGATTGACAGAAAGGAAGAGAAAATAGCAGAGCGTTCGTCGTATCGGTGATACTCAACCGACGCGAAAAAAGAAACCCTGAATATTTAATGACATTATTCATTTTGCATGGTAAGCTTCGCTTTACTTTCTCGAAAGCGACAATCAGAATGTCTCGTGCTACCGAGGTACAGACATGGAAGTCTTCGAGCAACCTTACTATAGATTTAACAAGCGTCTGTTGTTGCTGATAGGACAATGGCCCTATCAAGATTCAACCGAGCGTCTCTATCGTATGCATTTTATGAACATCGTATATTTCGGCTTCATGTTACCTCAGGTGATACTGTTTTTACTTTCATCAATTTTATCTTTCGATCGGTTGAATCGGTCATCTTTGAATCGTCAGGATCATTACAGGTACTCTTATTATTTACCTCGACCAGTATCGTAAATGCCATAATGGAAATTATACCGCCGATGTTAGCTTTGATCAACATCATGATCAAGCATTACACGTTCCATATCTACAGGCACAATGTAAATTTGTATATTATACAATGTGGTTTACGTAGGATCGCATGATCGTAGGATAATCTTCAACCGTGATCGTAGATACGAAATTTTTTAGATCGCATGACCGAGGATTGGAAAATGTGGGATTCGAAGCGAGAGATGGTAATTGTGAAGAAATATGCGAAGGAAGGAAGATTGTATACCTTGGCGTACACTGGTGATGCTTGTTCTTTTTACCTAAAAAACAAAGAGAAATTCTTTACAACCGAGACTAATTTTTTCCACTTATTCTCTCCCTTTTTTTTGTTAGTTTATGTACTTACCGCATTAGTATTGTTCTGGTCGATGTCATTCTTTCCGCGCTTCCTCGATTTCATCGCACCCCTGAATGAATCTCGTTCCTTAAATCCTATATTTAAAGTCGAATACTTCGTCGAGCAAGACGATCATTTTTTCCCAATCTTCTGTCACACGGCCGTAGCAATGATGATTTCGATAACAGCTTTGATTGCAACGGATACCCTGTTTATAGTTCTGATCTCTCATGTTTGCGGAATCTTTGCGACAGTGGGGTGAGACAATCCTAAAAAATTCACGGTTTTTTCGATTAATTTCAATTTATAAATGTTTTATCTTTTTTATTTTATAAATTATAGATTTCGTTTGGAGCGATTATTAAAAGACGACGGTCTAGCAAATCTCTCCGCTAGTCGACGACGTAAGATGTGCATTGAAAACTTAAAGATTTCGATAAACAATCATAAAAGAGCTTTAGAGTTAGTATCAAAGTTGAAACTAGCTCGATTGATTAGATAGACAGGTTTAAATTGAATTTTTCCGATGAAGGTTCAGCGATCTCATCGAATCTACTTTTTCGACCTCTTTGCTTCTACAATGCGGCTTCAACATAATCTGTATGAGCGTCACGTTATATCGAGTGAGTTTTATAAATTTTATTGTACTCCTTTTTTAATTCATCGATATTTATTTGTTATAGATAACAGCAACGATGGATCAATCAACAGAGGTAATTAGATATACCGCGTTTGTGGCCGCACAATTGTTTCACATATTTTGCAGCAGTTATTCAGGCCAAAGGATGATAGATCACAGTAGTGAAATTCATCTTAAAGCGTGAGTTATAAGAAAAGATATTAACCTATATAATTAATATATTTGTTTCAAAATTCGATTGCATTTTTTTTTTAAATAATAGATACAGCGGGCTGTGGTACGAAGCTCCAATAGAAATATGTAAATTATTAATATTGGTAATAAGAAGAAGTTACGAACCATCGTGTCTGACTGCTGGAAAAATTTTTGTTTTTTGTTTAGAAAGCTTTACAACAGTGAGTAAAAATAAGTAAATACATACGTGCATCTCGTTTGATCATTATTAATGATATATAATTAATCCCTTTAAGATCGTGCAGACATCTACCTCCTATTTCATGGTGCTCACCTCGGTAAATTAATTACAAACAATTAGGATCATACTACGAATAAAACAACGTTATTAAATGTGTAATACATACACACATACACCTATTAGCAAGTAACAAATAAAAATCTAGCTGTTGCGTTAACACAAATCTCTATTACCTCTTCATTGCTTGTAGCGTAGTCTCCAATTGCTAGAGAAAATCTAGACGAACTGTTCTTTAGCAAACCACAAAACCTCTGATTTCCTTTAGGTGTCGTTGATATTCTACAAAAATAAGCCTGGCGTAAATTACAGTATACGGTCGACAGTCGAATAATCGTATACGGCTGAGAGACAATTTTCTAGTCACCTCAATAATAAACCGATGATACACACTCGTTAGTATACTTCGCATGTTTGACACCAAGGAAAGTACATAGCTAAACCTCAACGGCAAGTTTTGTGTCTCTGTGCCAAACACGTATTGGCCAAACCACGCGAACTGGACGCTACTGGATTATTAATACTTGCCCATTTCCACGTCACGTACGGCCAGATCCTCCCAAAAAAGGTTCTTGATTATTTGATGATGCTCCCTCCCCTAGAAAATAGTAAGGGAAAACCTTTCTTTTGCTCCCACCGGTTCAGAATACCCTGTACTTTCGAAACAGTATGGATCTTTTCGACAATCCTTACTATGCACTCAATAAGCGTCTTTTGATAATGATAGGAGAATGGCCTGGTCTACCTTGGAACAAACGTCGTTTTCGTGTGTGGTTTATTAACATCGTGATGTACAGTTTCAGCGTTGTCGAGGTAATGTCATTCTCATTTCTCATATCTGCGAGGGCAGTGGTGGCTCGTGACTTTAAATCGTGGGAGTAGTGCAACTTCTGCAACATACATACTCGCTGTAAATACTATGTATACGTGTTTGGATAAAATATCTTTTATGTTTTCTAATCGCAAAATCGTCGGCAGATATCACTAATTTTCACCAGTCACGGAGAATTTAAAACCATCCTTGATCTTATAGCACCTTTGGTGGCGTTGCTAGTTTGTTTCATTAAATATTACACGGTTCACTTTAACATCAAGAACGTGAGTTTTATCCAAAATATGTGATCCTCCTGATCTTCCTCGTGCAAAAAAATTGTTATCTAAAAATTATCGACATAGATACGATACTTTTTGAATCACATAATCGACAATTGGAAGCTGTGGAAATCGAAAGAAGAGTTAGATATCATGCATGATTTTGCTAAAGAGGGCAAGATGTTTGTCTTTTGGTATACGGGTAAGATTTAAATCTATCATGAGTACTCGGACCTCCTTCTCATTCGGATTAGTTCAAATATTCTCTTTTCTAGTGTATATATACTCATGCATGACGACGTTTCTTGTGCTGCCATTTATACCAATTGTCTTGGATCAAATCGTGCCCCTGAACGAGTCTCGTCCTCTGAAACCAATATTCAGAGGCGAATATTTTGTCGACGAGGAGGAACATTTCCTTTCAATTTATATTCACATGTGTATAGTGATCGTAACAGCGATATCGACGTTAATCGCGACGGATACTTTTTTCTTGCTGCTGAACTGCCATATTTGCGGTTTATTCGCAGCGTTGGGGTGAGATAGCCCATTTTGATGAACGTTCGATTTTGATAAACGTTTCCTGACTCGACGACGAATTATAAATTACAGACACTACTTGGAAAACGCATGGAACGAGCAGCCTGATTCGAAATCTTCGTCGGATTATTTATCCAGGACGCGCTGTCTCAAGAGTGTCGTGTACTCTGTTAAAGTTCACAAAAAAGCATTAGAGTTAGTATGATAAAAAGAATCATTTTATACGGTTATTTTAATTAATTAATACGTTTGTTACCATCGTTTGCGAGAAGGTTCGCCGAACACATCGAAACTTTTTACTCGATCCCTTTACTTCAACAAGCGGGCTTGTGTTTGATATGCATGAGCATTTCTCTGTATCAAGCAAGTATAAGTTATTTTTTAAAATACTTTTTTT
>JAIFRP010000007.1:1863686-1883787 GCA_032403825.1 Odynerus spinipes | reverse complement strand
ACGGGCGGAAATGTTTATTAACGGGCATTTAATTTAACATTTAGTTACTTATGCTATCATACGTCGCAGATACCGCCTGGAACACTTAACGAAAGACGAAAGTAATATCCACTCTTTATCGAGTTATCAATCGGACGCTTGTTTTAAATATCTCACACGCTTTCTATAAGAGGGCACAAGAGAGCCATAAAGTTAGTACGCGGAACAATGTTGTATAATTAAAATTGACAAAATACCTGTCTGTAATTTACAATTATTTTTTCAACAAAGGTTTGCCAAACTGATGGAATCATCCTTTTCGTATCCTTTGCTCGTACAGTGTGGTTTAATCATAATGGCTTTGAGTATCTCTCTGTACAGAGTAAGTATTAACATCATAGTTGTATTTTATTGATAATTTATCTATTTCAACTTACTTTTTTGAACCTTGACGCTATAGATGTCGTCGTTGCTGAGTGTTTCTGCAGATCTAATTAAATATATCTCATTTTTAATCGGTCAACTATTCCATGTATTCTGTATTGCTTACTTTGGACAACAAGTAATAGACCACAGTGGTGACATTTTTGCCAAGGCGTATGTAACGTATTCCCGCATGACGGAAATTTACTCCATTTGAATATTTATAAAACGATGCCATTTTTAATGCCAGATACAGTGGACCGTGGTACAACAAACCAATGCGAATACGTAAGCTTTTGATTTTAGTAATGAGGAGTAGTTACAACCCTGACAAATTAACGGCAGGAAAAATATTCATCTTCTCTTTGGAAGGTTTTGCAACGGTAAAGATAAAAAAATCTAATAACAATTTAGCAATACATTAATATTATAACTAAAGCCACGTACTATCTTGTTTAGATCATGCAAACGTCTACCTCCTACTTTATGATGCTTTCGTCGGTGCGTTAACTATTGTAATGTAACGATAATAAACTTATCAAGTGTAATACAGGTAGGAAAAAGAAAGTTGAGTTCTGTTTCTTTTCTCCCCTATACGTACATCCGCTAGCATCCTCTAAGGGTGGCGTGGGTACCGCTTTTAGAGGGGTGTACAAGCACGCGGTATGACAATTGATAATGAATTATTTGCAAACTAGGTTGTGTACATCACACATTCGTTAGCAGAATAATAAGTACTTTCATTCGTACCAAGGCTGTTTCCTTCCTAGGGATCCAATGGCCCCATCATATAAGAAAAAAAACATGTATATACTCTTTCTCATGAGGCATGATTGAAAAACGCGGAAGAAACTGTTTGAAACTACTAATTATCTCGCGCTCGTGGTAATACACACCCTGGCAAGAATCAACTTGACATAACGGTGGGACGTGTAACTAGTCTAAAGTTGTCATGAATACTTCACGCGAATCCCCGCCCAGTAGGGGAAACTTCCCTTAGCTTGTTAGAAGACTTCTTTGCAATTGTATTGCTCTCCTGTCTCTGCAACAATATGGATATCCTCGAGCAGCGGTTTTACAAATTAAATTATCGTCTCTTATCCTTCCTTGGACTATGGCCTTATCAAAAATCTCGGTTACGTCGCATGCACATCATAAATATCGCTTTGTTATCCTTCAACATGACGCAGGTGATTATGGTACCGATATTTGCGACAGTAACACGTAATTTTGGCTTACTTGCTTTATCGATTGTAGTTCCTTAAAATGTTTACGTCTAAAGGAAATTTCGGTGTTATAATAGAAGTTATTCCAATTTGGACGACGATGATGAACGTTGCAATTAAGTATCATACCTATAATATGGGTATAGTTAATGTAAGTGTATGGTAATTTCAATTACTACAAGTGCGATCATTCATGCTGGTGCTCTTAGATAGAAAAGCTTCTGAACAATATGATCATCGATTGGCAAACCTGGAAATCCAAAGAAGAAGTCAAGATTATGGAGGAGTACGCTCAACAAGCTCGCTTTTACACTATAGCATACGCAAGTAGGTCTGATTAATATCGCATTTAAACAATTAGAATAATTTTCTTATAATTTTGTGTTCCTAGTAAACATATACTTCACCGCAATGCTATTCCTCGGGAGTGCTTTTGTGCCATGTATCCTAGACGTGATCGCCCCACTTAACGCATCTCGTCCTCTTAAGCCTCCCATTCTAGTCGAGTACCTTGTTGACCAGGAAGAACATTTTTATCCAATTTATGTTCACATGTGCCTTACAGTAACTCTCTCCGTGACAACTTTAGTCGTGGCTGACACTCAGCTCATGATCTTTGCTTCTCACGTTTGCAGTGTTTTCGCAGTTATAGGGTAAGCGATTCCGATCATCCTGTTCTCGTCGCAGAAGACTTTCAATACAAATTTATAAACTCTAGATTTCGTCTTGAACATTTTCTGAAGGACGCCTGTACCGTAGACAATTGGACGAAGCGTCAACGTAAGAAATACATCGACAATCTCGCGCTTTCCATTAATGGCCACAAAAGAGCTTTAGAGTTAGTATGGAAGCCGAAATCGCGTTATTAGATTGACGTGTTCACAGGAAATTTTTTTCTCACCGAAGGTTCGTCGATCGTATCGAATCCTCGTTTCAATACTCTTTGCTCGTGCAGTGTGGTTTCAACATTATGTGCATGAGCATTTCCCTTTACCGAGTGAGCATTTTGATCTTATACCATTCTTCTACATTTCTCTACATTTATAATACTTTAATTATTAATCTACTGCAGATAGCAATAACGATTGAAGAAAAATCAATAGAAGTACTACGATATATTATTTTTCTAATTGCTCAACTATTCCATATATTCTGTACCTGTTATTCCGGGCAAAGGATAATGAATCATAGCAGTGACGTAGCTTGGAAAGCGTAAGTAATATACGGTGTGATATCCCCATAAAAATATATAATACATTACTATACTTACAGCTACAGTTCAATGTGGTATGATGCACCAGTAGAAATAAATAAGTTGCTGTTATTGGTGATAAGAAGAAGCCAAGAAACTTCACAGCTGACTGCTGGAAAAATATTTGTCTTTTGTTTTGAAAGCTTTTCGACGGTAAACGAACTTAACTTGATTTTGCAAACATAATATATAACATAGATATAATATAAATACCTTACATGTGTTCTTCTCTTTTTTTAAGATCCTGCAAACATCCACCTCCTATTTCATGGTACTCTCCTCGGTGCAGTAGCCTCGAATGAAGATCATAAATTGTATCTTTCTGAAAGAATGCAATCGAATTTAGGTATATGTAAAATTTGATTAAAAATTTCCTTAATCTAAATTGATGTAAATTTCATGAAAACGTACCAGCGACGACTAGCTTGAACGTCGGAAGAGCAAATCCTCTAGATTTGCAACTGAATGTAACATCTGAAAAGAAAGGAACAATTTCTCGAACAAGAGACATTTCTCAAAGAAAAGAGGCTCAATTATACGGTATGAAATTATAACGCAAATGAAAGGACACATCGATCAAGCTACCAGCTACATATACAATAGATCAACGGTGTAGCATGTACCACGTATGTACCTCCATATAATCGATTCCTCGTTACAAAAACATCTGTCCCATGCAAATCGAACGCAGCTAGCGTGTAATTAAAACTCGACCCTTCTTCCCACTGTAAAAAGAAAATAACGAAGTTGCAAATGCCTTTTACTTGTATCGTCCACCAGCAATGATAATAACCGTTCTCGCTCGGGGAACCAGTACGCTGAAGATGCTTGCTCTGAGAAGCTCTGAATATTTGATAAAGATCCGCCCACACTAGGGGGAGACTTTCTTTAGCTCCTTAGGAAGTCGTCCGCTCTTCTTCAGAATGTTTAGTGCATTCACGACACGATATGGATGTTCTCCAAAGTAGTTTCTATAGGCTCAATAATCGTTTGTTATCCCTGGTGGGTCTGTGGCCCTATCAGGACAAAAAGTCTCGGTTATTTCGCGTCTATTTCGTCAACATCGCTGTCATGTCTTTTAATATAACGCAGGTGATACCTGATCGACTTCTCGCGATAACGATAAGCATCGGACTTATTGTTATCTACTTTTATTCAGATATTTCAATTGTATACATCCAAGGGAGATTTCGACATCATCGTCGAAGTCATCCCGACTGTTGCGACGATGATCAACGTGGCGATCAAGTATCATACCTATCATATCGGTATATTCAATGTAAGTTTTTGTGAAGAATACGACGAAACCGCAATGAGTTTGATTTCTGCTTACGTTCGTAGATAAGAAAACTTCTAGATAAAATGATCGTCGATTGGAAAATGTGGAACTCGAAGGAGGAGGTCGAAATCATGAGGAGATACGCTGAAGAAGGACGGCTGTATACTTTGGCATATACCAGTAACACGTTTTGCCTAAAGAAAAAGTGATATCTTTTAATTGATTTACAAGTTAATTGTTTTTTTAGTATACATATACGTCAGCACGGTATTGTTCCTATCGACATCGTTTATACCATTAGTATTAGATGTAATCGTACCTCTTAACGAGTCTCGTCCTCTGCAACCTGTTGTCCTGGGCGAGTACTTTGTCGATCAGGAGAAACATTTTTATCCTATTTATTGCCACATGGTTTTTACGATTTTACTATCGATGACGGCTCTAATTGCTGCCGATTCTCAATTCTTTGTCTTCACCTGCCATGCCTGTGGTGTCTTCTCGGTCGTAGGGTAAGAAAATGTTAATATCGTTTAATGGAACGATCGGTGAAAAATTCGGAAATTTTAGATTCCGTTTGGAACGCTTAATGAAAGATGCCGGTAGAAGCATAAATTATCTAGGTCCTAAAGAATCTTTTAAATATGTCGCACTCTCCATTAAAGGCCACAGCAGAGCGATAGAGTTAGTATAAAACTAAAAATCCTTCCAGCTACCTCGACGAGCTTAGAACAAATTTTTGTCAATGAAGGTTTGCAAATCTCATCGAATCCTCTTTCTCGACCCCTTTGCTCATTCAGTGCGGTATAAACATAGCATGCTTGAGCGTCTCCTTGTACCGAGTGAGTGTTTATTACCGTTGCATTCCTAATCGTCGTTGAATTCTTTGCTCATCTTCGCGAAAAGCGTCTCCTTTTAAGCCGAGACTAATTATACGGTAATTACAGATGACGACGTTGATAGAGATGTCCGCGGAAGTGCTCAGATACGTCGCGTTCCTAATTGCTCAATTATTTCATATATTTTGCATCTGCTACTCCGGACAAAGGATTATAGATCATAGCAGCGAAACACATTCGAAAGCGTAAGCAAAGTACTTCGGAACAGCATCTAATTGTTTGCTTTAAATATTTTTTAACAAAATTTCTTTGTTAAAGTTACAATGGTCTCTGGTACGAAGCACCGATAAAAACACGCAAATTATTGCTGTTGGTATTCAGAAGAAGTCTCGAACCCAGTCAGCTCACTGGCGGCAAAGTATTCGTCTTCTGCCTCAAAGGTTTCTCAACGGTAAATTAACAAGACCCTCCCTTACTCACTCAAATCTTTTAACGACTGACGTTAAACTATTTTTTTTTTTTATTTTCAAGATCGTGCAAACTTCTACCTCATACTTCATGGTGCTTTCATCGGTTCGTTAACTACAATGTAATACTAATAAACTTACCAAATGCAATAGAGGTACGAAAGAGAAATCAGTATTCCGTGTTTTCCTATCATATACTTACACATCCACTAGACCCTCGAAGGGTGAGATGAAATAATTATACTGCTGGAGGGATGTACAAGTACGTGTTCCGGTAACTGACAACATAATACTCCTAAACTCGATCCAGTATATCGTACGTCCGTTACCAAGGTAATAAGCACGTTTCCCTTTGCCAAAGACATTTCTTTCTTAGGGAACCAACGCCTTCAAAGCGTAGGGGAAACGCGTACTCCTTCTTTATCTCAAGGCAGAACTAGAAAAACGTGTAAAAAAATGTTGACAACGATAAATTATCCTGCGTTCAAGATAACACTTACTTTGGAAAACGTCGATACAACAGAACGATGCAATATGCAATCAGACCAAAGGTGTTATGAATATTTTATGCGAAACCGCCCAGTAGGGGAAACTTCCCTTAGCTTGTTAGAAGAATTTTTTGCAATTGCATTGCTCTCCTGTCTCTGCAACAACATGGATATCCTCGAGCAGCGGTTTTACAAATTAAATTATCGTCTCTTATCCTTCCTTGGCCTATGGCCTTATCAAAAATCTCGGGTACGTCACATGTACATCATGAATATCGCTCTGTGGTCGTTCCACATAACTCAGGTGATTTCTGATTATTCACACGGTGACGCGTTAAACCGACACTACTTATTTTATCGATTATAGGTCTTCGCACTGTTTACGTTTACGGGAGAGTTCGGTGTTATAGCTGAATGTATACCAATTTGGGTGACGTCTATAAATATTGGGATCAAGTATCATACTTATAATCTGGGTGTAATCAATGTAAGTGTACGATGACGAAGCGTTGCATTAAATAGCCAATGTCAGTTTTAATTATGTTCATAGGTAAAAGCGCTTTTGGATGATATGATTGCTGATTGGAAAATGTGGAGATATAAGAAAGAAGAAAGTGAGATTATGGTGAAGTTCGCTGAGATGGCACGGATTTATACTCTAATATACGCAAGTAGGATGTGCTTCTGTTGCGTTAAAAAGATATCAAATGTTTTTCTATATTCTTGTCTTTTTTCTTTTTTTAGTATACTTATACATTGCCATGGGAGGATTTCTTCTTGCGACACTTGTACCACCTATAATGGATATGGTCATACCTCTAAACGAAAGTCGTTCCACAAAACTTCCTGTCGTGTCCGAGTACTTCATCGATCAGAATAAATATTTCTATCCGATCTATGCTCACGTAAGCATTATTATAACAATTTTGGTAACGATCATAATCGCGGCTGACACTCAACTCATGGTCTTCTCCTGTCACGTTAGTGCCCTATTTGCAGTCGTGGGGTAAGGAACCAATTTTTGAACGGTTGGGATAGAGGACCAATTCTGAAAAATGTAAATTTATAAATTATAGATTTCGTTTGGAGCACTATTTGAAAGGAAACATTACTCTGGAGGAAATGTCGGATCGTCAGAGGGAAGAATGTTACAAGCATATCACGCTTTCTATCAAAACACACGAAAGAGCTATACAGTTAGTATGGAAATGATAGAAATTATTTAATCACCTGCAATAAATGTTAAATAAATCTTTTTTTAATCGAGGTTCGCCAATCGTATCGAATCTTTGTTTTCGTATTCTTTACTTCTACAATGTGGCTTCAATGTAGTTTGTATGAGTACTTCTCTGTATCAGGTGAGTATAAATTGCAATTGCATTGCCTTGCTGAAATTCAAACTATTTTATTATTATTACAGATAGTAATATTGTTGGGCAAATCGGCGGAAGCATTAAAATTTATCTCGTTCGTCTTCGCTCAGTTATTTCACTTATTTTGCGCCAGTTATTCCGGACAGCAGATCATAGATCACAGTAGCGAGGTCTATTACAAGGCGTAGGTGATACGTCGCTCGTTATAATTTTTGAACTATTTAATTATACTTTTTCATATACAGATATAGTGGCTTTTGGTACGAGATACCAGTGAAGGTACGTAAGTTACTGATACTGGTGATGAGGAGGAGCCTCGAACCTTCCCGGTTGACCGCTGGAAAATTATTCGTTTTTTGCTTGGAAAGTTTCTCAACGGTAATTACAAATTAAATTAAATTAGAAATAATTAAACAAATTAAAGCATATATACAATTCTTATCGCTAATATCCTACAATTTTCTTTTGAAGATTCTTCAAACTTCAACTTCATACTTCATGGTACTTTCATCGGTGCAATAGTTTTTGATGAAGTTAATAAGTTGTAAAGATATCCTGAAATCATAGAATATATAATATTATTAGAAGTATTATGTAAAAAGTTGATTGTTTAAACACGAGACATATCTGTGGAACACCCCACGATGTTCACCCTACGAAGTATCGCGATAGACTAAATTGTTTTCAAAGTAGGTCAACCTTTCGACACCTTATTATTGTTTACATACTTGACTACTTACTCGCAACCTCGAAATATTGTTTTACGTGTAATTCAGACAACAATGGAGTAACGTTCGATCGTCCCTTGTTATAAACAACATATACATACGATTTTAAAGGGGTTTTCAGTTTATAGATATAGCATGGTCGACTATTTATCCAAGTCTAGTTCAAATATTTCTGATAAGAACAATGAGAAACATAGTGATCTAAAAGCTTGTATGAGTACGTCAGCAATTATGAGTTCATCATTGAAACATCAAGATCAAACTCTGTCACCTGAAGATGTAGCCTCTAATGCTTTGACAAGGTTTCATAATTTAATTTTGACGCATTAGAAGTACCAATTTTTTTAGGTTTATGAATAAATTTATTCTTCCAGCCTTTTCAATGAAACTGTAGGATGTATAAATCATCAGAGATATATGAAAACACCTATACCCTGGCTATCGTCACGTCAAGTATGTAAATAGTTTATGAAGTATCGGAATAAAATAAATTTGTGTTAAAATTATATATACTCTAAACAGCAATATGCGTCAATCCCATCTTCCTCCAATCAAGCTGGTCCAAATCTTCAACGTAGATGTATTGTACACCGCCATGTTTCACCTCATCCACCTTTTAGTAGGCAAGGAATCACCGATGTAAATGCGTTCAAATCTGTAAGAAAAACAAGATCCATGACATTTCCTACAAGTGTGATATCTTTATAATAATAACATAAGTTAATAAATAAGACACTTAATAATTGCAATATTTTCTTATTAATGGGAAACTATGCAGTAACGAATATGCTTTGGCATAGAAGTGAAACTGCTTCTACTCCAGATTTAAAAATTGATCAACATAACACTGACTATGTATCGATATCACCCAAAAGAAATATTAGATGGAGAAGAATGTACGAAGTATTTGCTTTAACATACAATATACATGTCATAGAGATTGCACTTGATTGTATTATTTTGGTGGGTAAAGTATTTATATAACTCCTTGGCACATATGACTATATTATTATCGCTAGGTTGCAGGATTTGTACATTTGGCTCTAGCTATAGTGTTGGCTATGCACGAAGATGTTATATTAACGCTAATAAAGCAAGAATTATTTACTTTACTAAGAACAACTTTTATCGCCGTATCCTTAATGCTCTTGATCTTTTCCACTACTGCACTTTCCTTTCTTCACAAAGGGGAAAAAAGAAGAGCGACGGTTGGTGCGCAAATGTTAAATTTGTTTTCTTTCTACAAAAAAAAATGTACTTGCTTCTTCTAGCATGCAGCTTGCTCTGTAATCGTAGCAGTAATTATGCTATTCCTTGCTTCTATGCAATACAGAGTAGAAAATAATATTTTAAAAAATATAGAAAGCAGTATGCTCTCGATGATTAAGTCTGAAACGATGCACTTTCCTTCGTCTACTTGGGACAAATTTCATAAAACGGTATATATCGTGTTCATTTCCTATAATTTATTATAATTTAATAAAAATACTTCACAAATGTATTCTATACTCTAAAGTTTAAATGTTGCGGAGCTAAAGGAAATTTGGATTGGTGTCAAAAAGAGAAATTTCACGAGGAAACTGATTTAAAGATTCATGAATCAAACTCTATGAATTTTTTAGGCTTCTACACCTGTCACATTCCAGAATCTTGTTGTAAATCATCTCTAAATGAGTATAACGCATCTGCTGCATCAAACAGGTAAAAATCATATAGTAAAAAAATCCCAAGATGAAATAATTTATTATCATTAATTCCAGTCAAAAATCATGTTCATTATACCCAACACCATGGAATACTTATCGTCCTGGATGCATGACACCACTGAAACTGGAAGTATATTATATGAGTAGATTATACAGAGTTCTATGTTTTACAACTATTACAGTATTGGTAAATATTTCATTCTCTCTTAGAATGCTAATGTAAAAATGTTCATAATGATTCTATATTTTTTATATAGCTATTATCTATGACAACTTCTATATTTCTCTGCACATATCCATAAAGGAAGCATAGCACAAAATGCATGGGAAAAAAACTGCAATTGTTACTAAAATCAATAAATATTTAATAAAAAAAAAAGTAAAGAAAAAAATAAAATCTATAATTTAACTATATTAAAAATAATTCTAATTTGTATCTAAAATCTAAAAAAATTCGTCTCCCCTTATCTATCGAAAGTATCGCGAGCGTTCTTTATAATCGCGCGACTCGCGACTTACGCGCCAGGAGAGCTGAAATACGCGCGTCGGCTTTTCCGATCTGGCAGTCGATCGCGGAACGTTCAGGTGTGCGTTTATCGCGTAATTTTTTTCTTAACGCGCACGTAGGACGCGATATGCGCGTTACCGCCTTCTCCTAACACGTGTTACACTTTCGACCGATTAACAAAAAGAAGTATTATCGAATAACATAAAAAGATTTTAAATAAGAAATAACAAAAAATATACTGTTCTGTTCTCTTCGAGTTTTTATTAAAAGAAGATGCAGAGAGATCGAAGAAACGTATCGCCATCCTTCGAAAGACGGATGTTGCATTTCGGAAGTAAGCTCGTCGTCTTCGCGATAACGTGTGCTCTTGTTCTTGGTCAAAGTGATAGACAACGGAACGACGATTCCGACAGGATCTACTTTCCCGGACAAATGGCTCGAAGTAGTGCCTCCGAGGCAGAAGAACCTGTCAAAACATCGGATTTAGATGACAGGATGATGTCGGTAAATTGGTACACGCTTAACGTTCTCTAGATTGTTCACTAGCTTACTCCTAATGAATCATAGACTAATCGTATCCCGTGAATGTTTAAAAAAACTCGTTCCACCTGTCGCATAACTTTTTCCCCTTCTTTCTATGTATACGGTTATAACGAGGCGTCATAAATTAAAGAAAAATGAGCAAAGGAGGAAAAGAAGAAACGCTCGGTCAACATACCGTTGTCATTTCAATTAGAATCTTACTTATTACATCCGCGATTTGAAAAACTCTACTCGTAGCACTTGCGTAATGTTCCGCGCCGCGAAAATTAGGTTGATGCTTATGTCGGAATTTTGTTCCCGGAGCCGCGTCATCGACGTTACTTTTCTCGTATAGACACTTGCATTACACCTATACAAATTCTCCTGCACGTATACGTCAGTCTGATTTATAAAGGCCGCCACGAAGTTGATAACGTCGCTTACGGCACGTCTTATGTCCTCTCAAGAGTAACATTCGTTTTCTATTCAGGCCCGGATGACGTCGAAGGCCGAATTGTTACTAATGTCGAGGATACGTGTACCTTAGGCTGACTAGAATGCAAGTATCGAGTATACACGTCTGCATGCGTGTCTTTCTTATTGTTAGCGCACGTTACTTGTTAATTCTTCGCACGATATACCGTCCATACGGTCCGACATATAGTCAATTGTCCGCTGATCGCTGATGTAGTAACAATTGTGTAAATTCCACGTTCGTTACCACGCACGCGTATTTTTCTCGTCGATCGAATCGTTATCCGAGCGTTATCCTCGTTTACCCAGAAGGTACATTGGAAATCCATGTAGTTAAAAGTGAAAGTTACGCTCCGCTGATTTCTCTGTCGTTCTATAATCGATCGAGATATTACCATGCGTGAACACACATTTTGCTAATTGGTAGCGAGTTTGACCTACTCGTATGTTACACTTTCTCGATTGGTATTACATACGTGCGATTGTCGCGGCTAGAAAACTGGGCGATGATCATCGGTAATCGTAAACAAGATCTTATCTAATCTAATCGGTGGTCTAAGCACTTGCAGCTTCCTACAGCAAGGACGAAGGAAGTTCTGCATTCGAGCTGGATTTCAATTAACCGGACGCGTTAACAGAGATACCGGTCAACCGTATCGTATTCGTTTAACAAATTGCCACGGCATTTTGTAATTTATGCACTTTTGTGTCGGTACAAAAGATCGCGAAATTTCTGAGTTGTGTCTCGTTACGATACGGAATCGCGCGTATAGAAATATTCGGGAGAATTCATTTCGTGGATAGTGGTTCAGATCTTCTTCTTTCCCGATAACTCGGATCTATGCAAATCCTACAATGCTTGACTAATCAGTTTTATTCGCAATAATCCGAGTATTAAATAGAATTTTATATCCGTTACCGGTATTCGATAAGTTTTACCTCTTCACATGACTAAACGTAACTGGAATGAATAGAGAACGGACTCCCATTAATACCGGTTCGATTATTTTTCAATGTCACCGTCGCACGTAAGTCAACATCACAGATCATTGCGTTCGCCGATCGTTCTTCGTACAGCGCCAGACCTATTTTTCTATAATCTGCAAAACGATATTATCGCTTGGTAAACAAGAAATGTTAATTTTTTTTTAACATGCACATTTTTTGAACGTCCTGATAAATTAATAATCTTGCATTAACTTCGATACCATCACCGGATCATCGTTGAGTAATTAGTGTCTTCTATTGTATACGATAAAGAAGGATGCTGTGCTTGATCTCGGTAGAACGGCCTTTAGAAATCCTTCGGTAACTCAGCGCGAACCGCGAGTACGTCTATTTCTTTTTTTCGATGTCTTTGTACCCTCCACCTTGCTCAAGAACCTGTTCGTATCTTAGGCCACACCTGTGATGCTAAACAGGAAAAAATGTATATATATATATATATTTTCTATATATAGAATTTGGAGTATGTATGCCTGCAGAAATGACTGCAATAAGTTTGTATGGATATCGAAATTTCGTAAAGTATATAACGTATATATGGACAAATGTATATAAAATATTCGTTGCGCTGTAAAAACGAATTTCTAAGGTAATTCTTGATATAATCTTTATAATCATACCATGACTGTTCTCATTAATATAAAGATCATCGACCCAATACCGATTTACTAGATAATCATACATTTTTTTAACGACCGTATTCGCATAAGAAAAAGGATGATTCACGGATCGGTTAGTACGGGGAATACCCCACGTATCGGCGGATCAAGTTTTACATTTAATATCCTTTTTTTTCTTGTCACGCGGATCTTCTGACACACGATCCTCGGTTTTAAGACATCGAGTAGTAAATAAGTAGCTATAGAGTGGACATATCGATAATGACGATAAGATAATTTGGTCAATTTTCCAGAAATCGACGAAATTGCTAAACAATATACATGCTGGATATCTAATCGATTTTAACGAGAATCGAATGTGACGATAAAGACCGCGTATGACATATCAAGATAAATCGTAAGAAAAAGGAAAAAAAAACACGTTGACGATTTTTGCGATATTTCGTGACTATTAAACTACTACGTGGTTTTTATAATTTTTACGATCTTTTACCAAACACTATCGTCGGAACTAGTATTTTCTTGCCACGCAGTCTTCTTCTACGTGCAACGGTACCATTTCGTTAGTGGATTTAGTACGTGCAAAATCGTGCGTGGGTTTTGCTAAAGTGCAATTTGTAAAGCAGACAACGCGATTATCGCCAGCACTATAAGTGCGTCACTAAATATTGCCAAGCGTGAGAGAATGTCTCGTAAGTGTTACGATATAATAGTTAGCTTCTTACGTATTTCCTGCCTCGCGTTTTTCCTCTCCTAGGAATGCGGCCTTTAAGGACGTATGTAGGAATGAGGCTTGTAAAAAACGTATTACAAGGAGTCATCGATTTTGGGAGACTCGAAATAGCGTAAGTTGGACTTGAAAAAATGTGATCTCGTGACGTAAAAAGATGACGATGATCTTAACTTAATCAGAAAAAATTAGAAACCATCAAAGCTATTAGCCAATTCGTTCGAATAATTTAAATACTCTTTCTTGAATATTCCAAAATCTGTAACCACTTTCCTCGACGGAAAGTTTAAGCTACACATACGGTCTAACCGGTTTTTTGCGGTCTCTTGCGTTAGCCATAATCCGGGATGGAATTCTGTTTTTGTTATCAAGTTTTTTCATTCCATTAGATTGTTCCTTATCGCACACGCAAACGATTTCGCTCGTATTCCTTAACGCCTTTTCTTGCTTATTATTTTTCTAGGCGTCGCTGAAGATCGCCCAACAGATAAACTCCCTACAATCGTACGAAGAGTTTCTGAAGTTCATCGGTGCACCGGAGGAGGCGAATATTCTAATAGCCGGTGAGTATTAAACGTACTGTTTTTTATCTAATCAATTTTTATCTAATCAAGCATACCTCATCGTCGTAACGAAATCAAAATAACGTTCTTTATTTCCTTGTGATACAAAAATAAAAAAAATATATGTACATCCTTTGGCATGTACCATATTAAAATAATAAAAGAAAAGGATCGTTAAATCTGCAAAATGTTCAATACCGAACTCACAACAAGTGGATCTTATCGCGATGCAGGAAAGCAAATACTCTCAACTATAAGCAAAATACATGTACGAACTCTTTGTTTGTACAAATATACGTTATCAGCGAATATGAGATCATCCCATAAATTAAAACCACCTGATTTCGTCCCTTCTATGTGCATTGGTCGGTATAACAAAACGCTTAGAAAGAGAAGAAAAGAATATAAAAAAAATATATTGTATAATAATAGAATCGTGAAAGAATGTAACTTAAACATGCTTCTCGTACTCGCGATGAGGATTGTCTCGGCTTTCGTGCTCGTTCTCATAAATTATAACGTGAATTCGATAATTGAAAACAAAGTTCACCGATTCCTTCGTGTTCTCGTTATTATTCGAATCATCGCACGCGAGATTCGTGGTGGGACGATTAAAGATCAACTTGTTGTGCACGTAACCTGTTAAGAACGTATTGCCTTTCTTCCCCGATAATTCGTTTCTCAAACTTTCTAGGAAGAACTCGCGATCGCTGTAAAAATCAAAGGTTTTTAAGTAACCACCGAAATCGTTGACGTTCGGAACCAGTCGATTACTCAACGACGTTATTTCCTCCAAGCTTAGTAATTTGTTATGTTGTTCTTGGAACGATTTTGATTCGGAGGTTGGCCGGGAACGTGGAACGTTGTCGGTTGAAGAGATCGATGCTCGTCGTTCTTTTAAAGCAGAATATGCAACTTGTAGTTTACATGGACGATTCCAAGTGTGATTATCCAACGATACGGTGTTATATCTGTTGTATATATCTGAAACAAAATGAAAGAATAATATCAGAGATATCTTTAATTTTATCTTTAACAAAATATAGTAACGTTTTAACGATTACCCTTCCTCCAATATTTCCGTGAAAATTTTACGTGTCCCACAGCCTCGATATATTTTATCTCGCTGCTGTTTTTGTCCACACTGGGTTCATCTTTATCTTCTTCTTCTTCTTCTTCTTCTTCTTCTAGGCCGTGTTCCCTCTTAACGAGCCCGATCATTGGTGCCATTTCCTCTTCCAATTTCACTCTATTGATGCTCTCCTCAATCTCCTCTATGTCAGTCTGCGTGATATAAAGCTTGAAAAGATTGCACAAATCACCCTCGTTAAGCACGTAAGTCATGTCGTCCTCCTTAGGAGCTTCTCTCCAATCGATTTCATTTTTTTCTTGGTCGGCGTTTGAACTTTCGCAAATTTCGTTGGCCACCTTGGTTCTCTTCTTTTCGTTGAAATTCGAAAGATCCTGCTTTCTGATCGAGAGATAAAGATTTATGTCAATGGTATCACTAGAACTGGACGATTTTTAACATTTCTAATTATGTTTCACCTTTTTTTTTTACATATATCAACCACTTTTCAAGAAAGTGTTTCACTAAGTGAATCATCTTCAAAGACTTTCGAAAAACGTTACTCGTTAACTGTAATTTATGTAAAACGACTCTCACCTATTCCTATGGTTATTTTTATAACCGATACCACCAGTCGGCTTAATGCTCGCGAACATATGTCTGGAATTTACTTTATGCGTCCTGATGAACGTAGAAACGTTTCTTTTGCCTCGTATGGTTCTACCGAACCAATCGAGGACCACGTCCTCCGCTAAATGGTTTTCCAAACCAGAAGCCAAGCCATCGACCAGCGCGAAGTAGCAGTTTGCGAAGGAGACTGCACGGGAATGTTCGTCTGCCATCTCGTCAAGCTGAAAAAAAGAATGATCGAGTTTTAATAATATTACTATTATTATAGGTAGATTCGGTGGTGAGAAAGAACGATCGAACGCCGAAAGGGTTAAACAAGCAAAGTGTATGCCAGATCTAACGCCGGTCTCTTTGAAACCGGTCAACAATTCTGCAAAGTTAATTTATCCCTCATGTGTGAGGGTCAAGAGATGCGGTGGATGCTGTGCACACGCTCTATTCTCTTGCCAGCCTGTTGCCACTGAAATACGAAACATCGAGGTAAATGTCTGAAAAATGAGAACCAAAAAAGAAATTGTTTAACGATCATTTCGTGAAATAAACAATTACGTTAATTTTGTACTATGTCATAGGTCACAGTATACGACATCAGTGCTAAACTCTTGCCAGTCTGCAAGGATAAAGAAATCATAGCAGTGGAGGAACACACGCAATGCAAATGCGACTGCAAAATCAAAGAGGAGGTAATTCGAAGGCAGCCAATAATTGAAAGATTATTGGAACCTTTCTATGTAAACCGGTCCGCGTATTTTGCGTGCGGGAATTCTCCAACCTGTTGATTCGAATGTTACGAGATACTTTCGTACGTAGATAAACGTGCCTTTTTTCGAACATCACAATCGTCCTTCTACTCTGTCCGTCGTAATTTCTCAACATCGAACGTTAACAGACGCTTAAAAGTACTTATCGTTAAACTACTACATCCGCCTCGGTTAAAGCAAGTTACGTTCAGTAAGGAGCAAGGCCAGAACTATCTCTTAACGTTCGAAACTAAAACTTCTTCTTTTTTACTTGTTATTGACAAAAATATCGTCTTACCGTAGCATTGTAACAAGAAACAAATCTATGAGAAGGACATATGCAGTTGCGTTTGCACGAATACAGACGAGGAACAAAAATGCAGGTCGAACAACCACATCAAACTATGGGACGGTGATCGTTGTACGTGTCTATGTCGAGAACTTCAAGATTGTTCAACGGGTTATTACTTCGATCAAAATTCGTGCAGGTGTGAGAAGAAAACATAGGGGAAACCGCTAAAGGAGCACTACTGCACTTACCGTATTCTACTCTCTGTCACCACCTTGTAAGGCGCGAAGCACGACCGCTCCTATTTCATGCATTTTTTTGTTAATATTTTTTTTCTTCTTTTCTTTTCCTTTTCTTAATTTTCTTTTAGCTGTTCACTTGGTAAAATGATTTTTTGCAACTTGCCGCTTTCCTGCTGATATTTTGCTTCTATTTCTATAAAGTATATATATACATATATGCAAGTTACAACTCTGAAATAATCTGTTCACGAATGTTTATACTAATGCTTTCATTTTGCACGTAACATTTACATTACTTTTTTACATATTTTCAACATTTTGAATCGAAAATTATATATCGTTAATTAACGATTTAATCTCTAGTGATATAAATAATACTAACGTAATTAATATTTATTCAAGCTGTCAGAAAATTCCAATAAGGTTCCACGATTTCACAAGAAGGACAGGATACAGGTTTGGACAAACTGAAAAGCCAGACAGTATACCACCTGTGATAGTGACGTTAGATGCTATGGATCCAAGACGAAAACCTAAAGACGATCCTGAATATTGATGGACAAAAAATGGAATCTGATAAGATGATCGAGGACAGACAGCTATAGATAGATAGACATGCTTATATTTATGAGACTTTCACACTCATATCATTTTGTTAAACTATAAGATATATGGTTAGCATCTATTTATGCATTAAGTATTACCTATTTATTTACCATTACGCAGCTTATGGCGCTGCATTTTTGCATCTCATAAAACTTTGTGATACGTACAATAAATAATATACTTGTATAAAGCTTTCCATACCCACTACCTTACTTATAATACATAAATATATTTTATATATCAATTATAAATATAAATATGTTATAACTATGAGCATAAAGAGATCCTCTTAAAATAATCAAATAATTTTTACCCCAAATAACGACACAATACAAATATCTATGTTACAAGAATTACAAAAATACTTTTAACTTGTTGGTTCCAATGAAGTATTCTCTAGTCGTTCTTGTACAGACGATGTAGACGTTGTTTGTGCAAAATTGATTTCCTTCTTCTTCCTTTCAGTTTCTAATAAGAATAATGTTAACGCCTTGTTAACCTCTAAAAATACTGCGTGATTTTCACTGATGGACTTCGTTGACTTGGCTACTGATTCTGTAAAAATAGAAACATCCTTTATAAGAGATAAAGTATATACTAAATATAAATATAATCATTCATAACCTATTTTCCTGTTATGTTAATACTATAGACTAAAAATATGTGATTAATAGTACAATCTTATCATTGTACATAACTTTAATTATTATAAAATTATAAAAGATAGCAAAAACAATTATTAAATATTAAGATCGACTTAGAAGACGTGATACATACCGATGGAAGACGCAATGTCATCTATTAGTCCTTGCTTCGTCTGTTTAAAACGTTTATTTATCTGTCCTATTATATCTTCCTCCTCGTAATCTATATCCGAATACTTTTTTGCACGCTGATCCATATTTAAGGACAAAGAACGTCAAAGGACGAATGAAAACTTAAAAACACATCCAACCGTTACGACCTTTGGCGGGGAAACAAGCGCGCGGTCTCATCCAACGACGTTAGTCAAAGACGTTTATATATATCTACCTAATAAGAATTTCGTTACAAAAAATTCCAATTAATTACACACTAACTTACGTATAATATTCCATAGTAAATACTCAAAGACGTAATAATATAAGTAAAATTTCAATAAATTTTAATACATAAGTGATAGATTCAAAAAATTATTAAAGCGTTCTCTTGACTCTGTTGGTGCTCACTGGAGCACGAATATGAAAACTTGATTTTCTTCTTGCAACGTTCATAATTAATTCTAAAGTGTTAATGTATGACAAAAAATTCATTTCTTACACACGACTAATAGTAGTTTTATGTTCTAAGCGATATTAGAAGCAACTTAAAAAAAGTGACACTATATTTATGATATTAGAATTATATTGCAATCAAAGGATTTAATTTAAATTACACGTATGCATTCGTTTCACAAAATTAATATACCATTAAAAAATCACCTTCCTCCGCCATCTGACGTAGGAAAGAAAAAACTCCGGTTACGTATTCTTTTCGTGGAATTACACATAGATGGCGAACCATGATCTTTTTTGTGAATTTTAAACAACTTTATATGGAGAGAAAATAAAATCCTAACGAAGAATAAAAATATTGTTTTTTCGGTGGACGATCATACCTCCGTTATCGTACGTTTCGATGTTACACGAAGAAATATTGTAACTTCTATAATAAAAAAGAGCTCGCGATAAATAATTCATCCGGGTGATGAATGAACGACGAAAAAGGTGTAATTATCGTCACGGTCTAACGAAAGACGTTGGCCCTCTATCCGAGACACGGATCACTATATTTATCGCTCGAGAGGATTCCTTCTTTATCAACGTCGCGTACGCCCTCAAGAAAGCGATCTAGATAAGGTCCGTTCGATCGGACATTCGCGATTTACTCGAACTTTTATATCATTCGTATTCCTTATCCGCACTCCCTAACATTCCGAAGAGATCATCAGTGGCAACTGTTATTGATTCAATCGCTTAATCTTCGTGAAAGGCAACAATTAGTAAATCGAACTCGTTTTATCATTGCACGTACACATTCGTTTCCTGTTGTCGGTGATAAGAGCGGGTCTAATGAGTATTGATTAGATCGGTTTTTTCTATCGACGCTAGCAATTCTGGACTTAGCATTCGTTTTTTCTTGATCTGGTGTTTCTGATTTTTTTTTAGGTTACATTATAAAAAAGTAAGATGGACGCACACAGAGGAACAAAAGCGACGTCGAATGATCAATCTTGTAGATCCAGGAGGTGCGTGTGCGTCTTAAAGGTGACTGTGATGTAAAGAGGAGGAAAAAAAGAAAAAGACAGAGAGAGAGAGAGAGAGAGAG
>JAIFRP010000007.1:1763681-1777391 GCA_032403825.1 Odynerus spinipes | reverse complement strand
ATATATATGTTATTATTACAATTCTTATTTAAGTTCATATCCAAAGTTAGTGTTCTTCGTTTTCTCTCGTTAAAATCGATTCCTTTTGATATTGCTGATAAATGAAGTTTTTATTTGCCAAAATAAAAAGAAAATAATCTAAAACTTGCACGTGTGCCAGCGCGAAAGGTTTCCGTTAGCGAATCAAGCGGAAGAAGGAATCCTTCGAAGATACGTCCTTCCGCTCACGCTTCCGGATTAACGTAATTTTCTTTTCTTCTTCGATCGGCACGCGTGGATATCGATATAACGTCGACGAGGTTTCCTCGCTCTTGAACGACTATCAAGATCGATAGTTGTTGATAGAGATACTATCTATGATGACCGATATCGATCGAAAAATTTCGATGCTTATCGGTTGGATTATCATCGCGATAAGAATCGATACGACGCATCACGATCGATATGATTCACGTTTAATTCCACAATTAAATGTCGAGGTGAGATCGAAGCAATTTATACGGTATCGATTCTTTTTTTTCTCCACGAGGAATGCGGAAGAATCGATACCGGAAGGAGGATCGAAAATTCGATCGATTGTTCGAGCACGAGAGGCGGAAGAAAGAAAAGAGAGCAAAAAAAAATAAGAAAAAGAAGAGCAGGTAGAGAAGGAACGTCGTTGTGAAGTCCAGTGAAAAAGAAAATGGAGACACACGATAAACGTAGGCATCGTTCCACGAGGGTCTTCTTTATGTAACCATGGCCCATTACTTCCATGCTGGGGGCACGCGAACCATATGGTCCACGTGGCCGGACCATCCACCTTTTCCCTCTTTCTCTCTCTCTCTAACTCTTGACATCCGATCGAGACCTATCGAATTCACGAAATTTAAACTTTGCACGCGCGATCGACTCTCCTCGCTCACCGCACTTGCCGGCTTTCATTGGAACTCATTTTCGACTTCCTCGCGTTCCATTCAACGTATTTTCTTATTATTCACTTCGTTTTATCGTTTGTTATTTTATTACGCTCTACCTTTTATAATTTTTTCATTTTATTATTTCTTATTTGATTAATTTCTTCTTTTTATTATATTTTTTAATTTATTATTCTCTTCTCTTTTTCTTCCGCTTCTCAATTTCATTTTTATTTAATTTACTCTCCTAATATCGACGCAATTTAATTTACACTAGTATACGTCAGAATTTACTACAAAGGATCTAATCGAACAGGTTTGTTAGAAATTTCTAAAACAGGCAGTAGGACGACCCAACGGGATTCGTTCGAAAGCATTCTCGCGGTATTGCTTATTGTTGCGACTTCGTGCACCTGCGGTTTCGCGATTGCTAAAAGCGGAAGAAAGCCCCCCCTCGTGCGTACACGCTTCACCTGTGCTTCTCTCTTCTTTTAATGCTCGCGCCTCGTACGCGATAAAACGACGATTTATGCGTGTCGAGAATTGCTCTCCGCTCTTTCCGTTCCGAACATAAAACTTACATGTTATACAGAGTGCATATGAATTATGAGTCCGAATTTCACAGGCCGTTGGAATGGACTTAGAAAGAAACAAGTGTTTGCCATTTTACGATTTTTTTTTCTTTTTTTTAGTATCGTAACGTTTAAATCGCTTTATTTAATTTATAGGTTAAAATAATTTGTTCAAGAAGCTGTGTATACAGGAACGAGAACAAATCTTTCAACTCTATTTGCAGAAACGATTCTTCGAAATGCAATCAATCGAGCACGAGATAACGATCGATGTGAAAGTGAACGATTCTCGATGTGTAATCGTAGATAAGAGTGAACTTAAGAGAATTGATCGCCGCGTGTGAAAGATATTATCGAAAAAAATATCTAGAACGTTTTTCTGTTTCATCTTTCTTTCGATCCCATTTATATATATATATATATAACTTTAGTCATTCATTTCCACGATTTAAATTAATAACGTATTATTTTCAACGATTTATCTGCTGTTGCAGCGTTACTCGTAAAACTTTATTCTTTTAAATAATAGATCGAGGAATCACGTGATCTCGGAGCAGCCATATCACGTTAGTCACATAGTGCGCATGCGCGGCAGGAACGCTCGATTTTTAAATAACACATTAGTGCGTATTTATTTTTAATGTGCACCAAGCGAACAAATTAACAGATTATATATAGAATAAAATTTTACGTAAGTGCACTTATAGCGATGACGAGCAGATAACATCCATGCGAGCTATCCATGACTAATAATCCATAGAATGTAATGAGTAAGTTCTTTATATTAAAAATACTTTATCCGTATCGTAGGTCGGTTAATGCTTGCGTAGCCAGCAATCGAATGGCCGACAGTTAAGAACCTACTTATCGCCCGGAGATAAGGTAGATTCCGATAACATAATTCCATGTCATTTAAAGCGATTCGATGTAAAAATTCGATTCGAGTAATCAAAGTAATAGGAATAGTAGTTGTTACAAAAAAAGAAGTTCATAAAAAATGTTTATCGCTAAATACCGTCACATCCATGTTCCGAATTTTTACACGATAAAGCACGTCATTATCGAGGTATGGCGTTACAGTGACGTCAAGGCACCTCTTACGTTGATTGTCGGTAGATGTCGCTGTACGAGCAACAGCAAAAACGTGTTACCGCGTTCACTCCGCTAGAAAGCGCTCGTCTTATTCGAAAACACGGTGAAACGTTCGTTCTTATCGTTGAACTTGGAAAGTAATAAGAAGAAGAAAACAACGGTGCTGGCTGGTAAAAGAAACGACTTACGATCTCTCGATGCAAATCCGAAGGTTCACGTAGAATCAAAGCGAGAAAAATAAGTATTTACGTATTACGATCCACGAGACGAGGTCGTTGGAGATAAAAATATAAAAGAAAATGGGGGCGGCGCGTAGAATTTTCACGATAATGGAAAAGCAATCGGTCTCGTGCGTATCGATATCACGAAATGCGCGCGTTAGGCATTCGACACGATTATTTTGCGTCGAAAGTGTCTCTCTCAGGAGAGAAAGCCGAGACTTCGTCGTTGAATTAAGAACGAAAAACCTTGATACGTTCCTTTCGAGTTTGCTCGCGTTCGCTTGGCCGCCATTGCGACGAGGACGAGGACGAGGACGAACTCGACAGGTGCAACGAATTTATTAATTTATTTAGGAGGCCGAAAGATTTCACCTTTTAAATAATCATCTAGTCAATATCCTCTAATTAAAGCCTCGTCGAGAAATAAAAATATTCCCTCGATCTCAAATCGGTATCGGGACTTCGCGCCCTTCGATTTCGCGCGCGTGCGCGTCATCGCAGAACGGCCGTATGCGTACGAGCGCACAAATTTAGAGTCAGATAAAAGTGATAATTTAACTTGCGATAATTTTATTTTTAGTGTCGAAACGAGTTTTACAGGCGCCCGTATGGAAAACTCGTGACGCGTGTCACATCATAAAAGAAAGAAGAATAAAAAAAAGAGGAGGGAAATGGAAGGAGCCGCCATTTTGTTGCCCCTTCTTCGTAATACTCTTCTACCTGCTTCGACGCGACCCCGAACCCACCAAATGACAAATTGGTAAAGAAATATGTAGAATATTTAAGGAAAAAGTAACGATCCTCTTTTTTATACTTCTTTTTCGTTTCCTCAGGAGAGTACGTCAGAAAATGGCAGAGAAGGGGAAGGTGCAAGACCACCGGTCTTTACCGTCGATAAATTTATCATTCGCCAGCTATTTACATCCGAATCGATAATCGATGACTCGGCGTGCACTAGGAACGCCGTGTCCTGCACGCGACTCGCATTCGTACCATCTTAACTCTCACGGTTAGTCGATGACGCTTTCGACGATTTCCAATTTTTTCAACATTTCTGACTCATCTTACGTGTATACCGTTCGCGTTACTTCATTTTATTAAGAGGAAAGAAATATTTTTTGTTTGTTAAATCATTAGGTAAAGCAATCGAATGCAAGGGTCCTTCGGTGGTAGCTTTTTATTATTCTCGATTAACAAATAAACAATAGGTCGTACGTGTACACGTACACGTAGAAGTTCACGTACACACGGCCGACTTTGAGATTGCGGTCGGGCTCCGAACCGAGCGGGGTCACCGCTTCCGCGAGCGAGCAGCCGCTACGAGTTTTCATCGAGTGGTAGTGCATCGTAGCTTTTTTGTATTGTACGATTCGAGAGTTTCATTTATTTTCTTCCAGTCAAAGGAAAGAGAGGGGCGTGGCGGCAGAGAGAGGGGGGAGAGAGAGAGAGAGTGTGTGTGCAATGGAAATATTGGTAATCATCGAATACGTGCGTTTTAATCGCGTTAAACGCAGTGAAATGTTATTTGAACGCATCGTTGCCAAACGGAGACTCTTATCGTCCCTGAACCACGCAGCATCCGTATCCCATCTCTCCCTCTCTCTCTCTCTCTCTCTCTCTCTCTCTCTCTCTCTTTCTCTCTCATCCTCTCTTTTTTGGTTTTCGCTATTGCCGTGCGGGTGGTCCGTAATTTCGCGATATTATATAGCTCGATGAGTCAGTCGGTGTATTGTTAAATGCTGAATCGTTTGTTAATATCATTGATCCACCGAACGTTTAGAAAGAGAAAAATAAAAGAATCAATAAAGCGATATAATCCAGTTTTGAAAGAAAAATTGAGTTAAAGCTAGTTTTAGCTAGGCATAAGTAACTTCTTTTCATATTTTTAAATATTCCAATGTATAAATAAATAGAGTTATAAATCTTTAAAAAAAGAAACGGTTCAAATAGAAACGCGATTCCAATCTCGCGTTATGAACAAATTTAAGTAATAAAAATAAACGATAAAGAAATGCTAACGAAAAAATGTTATTCGTTTCAGGAGCGATCCGAGTGAATCTAATCGGAGTTTGGTCTTTGCGTATAACCAGAAGAAAGTAGAGGGAAGCACGGACTATGTTTTACAAATGAAATAGTAGGGAGCTTAATCGGAGCTTAAATCGGCATACGCTATTCGTTCGCACAACTACGTCGGAGACATTGGAAACTTATACTCGTCTTCGTTGCATACGTTAGAGCGTTGTATGTAAATGTATGTATGTATATATGTATGTATATATGTATGTATGTATGTATGTATGTATGTTTATCCGTAGGTACATATGTAGAATGTCGCATGTATACGGGTGCACCGAGCTACGCATTTACACACGTACGCGAGAACGTAATCGCTCCGGCGTCGTACACTCGGCAGGGTCGTTAACTGTTCGCGATTAAACCAGGAACAAGCGATTTGGAAGCTCCGTCGGGATGATATCCGGCGATGCGACGAGTTAACTCGCATAGACCGTAGAGAGAAAGCTGATAATACTCTTCCAGCACGCCTTTCTCGTCTGCTATCGATTTCCTAGATGACGTTCGTTCGTTCTTATGAACAAATTCGCAACTCGATGGACAGAGAGAGAAAGAGAGAGAGAGAGAGAGAAAGAGAGGGGGAAAAAAGGAAATAATAGTATACGCTTGCTAGGAAAGTAGGATAATATCAAAATATATTCTTCGAAGTAGCTAAAAAGATTCATTAATTAATAATTAAAGATATAATCGATATTATATATATATATATATATGAAATAATATCACAGTTAGTGTCATTCTTATACATTACAATTGTTCATTTTCTTTTTTCTTTTTTTCTTTTCTTCCGACACAATGCAATATAACCATCGTTATCTCAAGGATTAGCATTATATTTGCCGGTCTTGTCAGAAAGGCTTTTCGAGGAATCGCGAGCGTTCTTCGTGGTGGCAGCAACCGGAACGGAAAGTACCAAGGATGCAGATAAAGATGGTTTCCGCTTATAGACCGTCGCGAAAGCGCGACCGGCGGATTTGTTAAAAGCCACGTTTAGACGGTATAAGAGAAAGAGAAAGAGTGGAATCTCATTCGATTCGTGGCGAGTTTACTCGCTTCTCGGCGTAATAAAATTATATGCGACGCGGTTAAAGCGATTAACTCTATATCGGTACGGAAGAAACCCCGCATCGATCGTAGAGATAGAAGCTTTCTAGTTTGCGATCGAGCCTTATCTTTAAATGTGGTACACGTAAGCGTAGAAAGATTAATTTCGATATCGCGTTTTCTTCATAAATGTTTCTCTCTCTCTCTCTCTCTCTCTCTCTCTCTCTCTCGTGCTCATTTCCACGAATCCGAAGTTATCGTTGCAGCCTAGTCGAGAATATTTCTCAACATTGTATATAAAACGTTATAAATTATTAATGGTACGCGAGTTTTATTAATGTACACACTTGCCGTGTGTACCGCAAAGACCGCCGCGATATCGCGTTGAAATATTAATAAGCCTCGAGTTTATTATTCCCCGACACTCGCCGTCACCCTCCTCTCCCCGATACGACATTGCTAAGCTACGTTCTCGGTTATGCGATACGACGACGATAATTCGCGAGCAAACGACGAAACTCTTCGCTCGTCCGAGCAATTAGATATATAGGTAATTAGCGCGTTCCAATCTCGACGTAGTATATACATGTATATTATGTGGATGGATGTTGATGTATAGAGAAGGAGAAGGACAAAATGTAGGAGCGATAGAAGTGGTGGAAACGGGTGCCTCCATCGCTGCCGATCGACATCGCCGTTATGCGAGGTTAACGTCAGCTTCGATAAAGTTCCTATTTATGCCGGAGATCAGCGTCTTTTCACGCGAGAAGCCAAGACACCAATGGGGTATATATGTGTATCATCTCTCGCTTGCTATGCTCGATCGATTCGAGAAGCTCTCAGACGTCGAATTTCCCGCGCAATAAGTGTGACGTATTACTGCGGTAATCTTACTGCTCGAGGTAAACAAATTTTTTAATAAATTTTAACGACCAGTAAGGGGAAAAACAAATTTTGTTTTTTATTTTTAGGAAACTCCACTTTGGATTTGAAGTTTGAGTTAAAGTCAACCTCGATGAACAATATTAAAGGCACCCTGTGTAAGTAAAAGATACGAAATTTGGGGAACGTGCCGTGATGAGCCTTTTCGGTTAGGTACTACCTCGCGCGAGCGTTACTGGCGCATAGTGACGCACCGATAGCCGGTAGAGATGTGGTGGGTTGAAGGAAGGAGGATCGTAGGTAAGAAGGAAGGTAAAAAAAAAGGAAGAAAGAGGGAAGAGGTGCGTCGTAAAAGGAGGTGGAGGGAAACCGTTGCGATGAGAATCACGAAGGGCGAGAGAACCCAAGGATTAGGGAGGGAGTTTTAAAGGTAAAGAGGGTTACGCGTCTCGAAGCGCCGATCGGATTACATTTTGCGATTTCATTCGAGCAAGCAGGTGCGCCGTAATGAAATTTTTCAATTTCGGCTCGAGAAATCGTGAGAGTTTTCAAATTTGCGCATTTTAAAGTTACGAGTATAGAGATAAAGGAAGATGGCGGGAGGGGGTGAACGTAAAATTTTGAATGAAATCGTATTTGCGACGACACCATTGTAGTTTTTCATATCGCACCTTAACTCTTTGTCCTCAACTTGAAATTCTTTTCTCGGTGAACGGTCCAGGGCCGTTCGAGAGGCAAAACCTTCGAGCGAAACGACTTTCAGAGCCCGCAGTAATGTACTTTCACATTTGCAAGAGCGGAGCATTGAATCGCTGGAAACTCGTTTCGTATCGCGAGAAGAGAAAAAGAGGAGAAGGATCGAGGAGAGACCGAGAGAAGACAGGAAATGGTTAGGGAAAAAGGGAAAGAGGTTTTGACCGGGCCAAATTTTCGTGACCTCAGCTACGAGGTTCCTAGGGAACGCGGAGCTCGGTCAAATCCCACGCGTGTTTACGCGGCATTTAAAACGCTTCGATTGGACGCAATGTGTGTGTGTGTGTGTGTGTGTACACTCTCTCGCTCACCTCTCTCTCTCTCTCTCTCTCTCTTTCTCTCTCTCTCCCTCTATCTTTCTAAGCATACGCCGTCTGAAGTTCCGACCTTCGACTACTCGAATAGTTCAATGCCGAACGAGCGATATTCATCCGCTTTAACATCATTTTAACATGGCACATGTATGTGGGCACGTGTATCAACCAACGTACGTACTGTTAACTCTAACGATGACCTCATGGAGTCACTCCGGTACACCGTTTTTTCAAGGTCAAGATTTTTGACACGATATTCATCGAGGTCGTTGCTCGTGAAGTTCTAACGGGAGCGTAGGGTTCAAAAATGTATATTCTGACCTGTATAGATCAAATGGGTGGTTTAAATACCGATAACAGGCTAACTACGATGTTAACTATGAATACAATAAATATCTTCAATACATTTTATCCCTGTTATAAATTCGGACCCATTATTGGTGCTCCAGGTCGATCCAAACCCCTACCATAAACGAAGCATCAAAACCCAGTTCGAAAAAGTATCAAGAAGCAAGAACGACGAGAGTGAAGCACAAACGAAGCTTTGAGACTATAGCAGAAAGAAAAAAGAAGGAAAGGGGTCGAGCAATGACTTTAACCGTTTCAATATTCGTTCATGAACGTCAGTGGACAGAAAGCTCGAGACACACGGCAGCTGCAGCAGACCGAGCACGACTAATCCCGGTACTTTGATATTTAAAGGGTGATCTGTATTCTCGTTTTCGCGTAGGACACCCGGTGGACGAAGTGACCCACTGATGCTTTGAAAATTCTTCGCCGGTTTCCTTTTCTCTCTCTCTCTCTCTCTCTCTCTCTCTCTCTCTCTTTCTCATAGTCGTCATCGTTTCTAAGAACCGCCCTATAATTACCTCGACCGAGGGGTATAGAATTGCTCGAAGACGATCGAAAGCCTAACGGATGCACGCGAATGAGTTTGTGGGTTAATGATCGACCCCACAAAGATTATTTCGAACGTCATACCTGAAAACGGGATTTGGAAATTCTCGAACTTGTGTATTTTAAATTTCCCGCGAAGAAAAAAACAAAACAAAAACGAGAAGGTTGAACTTTGAATGAAGCAAGAAGGCGGGCAAGGAGCGAGCGCATTTTTCTCAATATATCGAGGACGCTAACGTGCCAAGGGGTGGAGCGGTCTCTATTAATAATCGTTGCATCGGCCGCACGTCGGCCCGTCCAAGTTTTACGTGGAGGCAGGATATTACCGACGCGCCATTGCAATTTCGTCACGATACAAAATCACTCGGTCGCGCTCTACAGTACGTACCTTGTCTCTCGTCCAAAAAAGCCAGACGAACGAGACGTTTTCGTTAAGGTCCACCCTAGGACGGTGTAAATTTTCGCGAAGGGCCACCTCCCAACCTTTTCTCGTGTTTCGTTTGTAGTAGAAAACGAACCAAGTGTAAGGAAGGAAGGAAGGAACGGTGAGGGAAAAAATCGTTCGAAAGTAAGAGAAAAATCGGGGATCCATTTTTCCATTGTCCATTGGGTCCTTGGAACCCAACGAGTCCCTAGGAAAGCCGAGAGCCGAGAGAGGAAATTCGGCCCTGGGCCTTTAGGGTCCGCCTTCCCTTACTATCCTACTACCTCTGCATACATACATATATATACTATAGAGGGATTATAGTGGAAGGAAAGAAAAAGAGAGAAGGAAGGAAAGAAAGAAAGTAGAGAGGCATCGAGAAAATATTCGGTACCCTCTTTTTATTGCACCCTACTCCAAGGTGGCAGGTCAGCTCGGGTCTTTTGCGAGACCTCTCTCTCTCTCTCTCTCTCCCTCTCTCCCTCTCCCCCTCTCTCTGTCGAGGTCCGCTCTTCCTTTCCACACACAATATACACCTATACCCCGTGGTACCGTAACGCATTGTCAAGCAGGATTTTCTGATTCGAATTATAAAATCAGCTCGAGAACCGCTGCCCCTTTTACTGGTCAGTGACGTCACGGCCGCGGCCAGGCGCGTACGTAGCGCTCGCGGCGCCACCGGCGTGTACCAGAGCCCCCACTCCTCCTACGCACGTATATAACCTATGATCTCTCTTTCTCTCTCCCTGCTCGACTTTTCACTGCACTTTGCTCGCGTGTGAGTGCATCTCGATCGGAACGGAGCGGAGCAAAGCAGAGCACCAGTACGACCTGGAAATCGCGAAAAAGCGAGCTTTCGCATCCCTTTTTAGACGGCACGAGCGCCACGTCGAAGATCCGGTTTCACTTGGCTTCAAGACAAGAGAGAAAGAGAAAGATAGACAGAGAGAAAGAGAGAGAGACGTGGCTCATTTCGAAGCTTTTCGATCACGGTGTAGACGACCGATCGCGTTAGTTGTTTCCCACTCGTTCCTTTTCACTTTTTAACCGTCTAATCTTTTTTTAGTCATGACGGTTGTTTACTCGAACGATGCCCATCGCGGTGGACCCCCTTTTTTCCGCGAGACCGAAGCCGATCGGTAAAAGCGCCTGTACTTGCATACATACATACGTACGTACGTACGCGCTATTTTTATGATTTACAAAAAGACACGTCCGCGCTAAGTTATTAATACATCGTGACTCTCCAATGAGGTATCGAGGCGTCGACCCCTCCCCCTCCCGAATAAATGGCGCCAAGAACGCGTGCACGAAGATATGCTATACCAGTTACACGTATATACACTTAGCGATCGTATATATCGTTTGGGCAACGTCCCGATACTTCAAAACACCACCGGCTTGGTTTTTAGTGGGATAAGGTGGACTGCGGTGCGCCGTGGCGGGGCGGGGCGGGGGGGAGGAGGACAGGGAAATCCGAGGGACTCTCTTTGAAGGCGGGCCGCGTTTGATCTCTCGAGGGAAAGCAAACGAAGCCAGAGTGAAATTAGCTTGTCGTCGATCGGCGACGCGTATCGAACGAACGATAGCCAGAGCACCGGACTCTCTTTTTAAACGTCAGGGAAATTCCATTTTAGTGGAGAGGCGCGTTTGCGTTTCGTGGAAAAGGGGTATATACGCGGAACGCTCGTTGCGAAAGCCAACGAGAATTTCGAAATGTACGTGGAAAGGCGGAAAAGACTCCCGGAGGGAAAAGGGGTTTTGATTCGTTATTACTTTTGCCCTTTTACCTTTGGGTATAACGTGGCCGGCAGCTGCGGCAGGGTCTACCGTAAGGATGAAAGGTCGAGTCGAAAGTTTCGAAAGTGAAATCGAACGTTCGATTCCGATCGATTTTAAAGAAAATTACTCCAAAGAAATTTACTTCTTGTTTGATACTAGTGAAGTATCGTATAACAAATGAAAAAAATGTATTGAAAAAAAAAGAACATTTTCTACGATCGTAAGTAAATAAACACGAAGAGGGCACCAAGGATACCCGTACAATGGTCGTCCCTGATTGGAAAGCCGAGCGCCAGCGGGTAAGGGGCCGAGCGTGAACGAATAAAGCCGAGCACCGGCGGAGACGACCGAGGTTGCGCGGCCAGACGGCAGTCGAGCCCGAGCGATCCCCCGGTCGAGATCGCGTGTGCGCGTGCCGAATAAAGTCGGAGTGAAGTCAGTGGATTAGTGGCAGCGTCGACGTACACACGCACACACGTACATACATACACTCCAGAAAGAAGAAAGAAAGAGAGTGTCGGTAGGAAGCGAGGTATGAAAAGGAGCATACGCGATCGTTCGTGGCTACAATTCGTATTACCATAAGCAACATCGTCGTCGTGGTTGCGTCGTAGTGTTATAATACTGTTGAACAAATGTTAGTGATTCGCCGGGAAGAGTGCTGCTCGTGTCAGGAAACGCGTGTTTGGTTAACTCTCGCGTGAGACTCGAAAAGCATCATCATCGTCGTCGTCATCGTCGTCGTCGTCGTCGTCGTCGAGGAAGCAGAAAAAGAAACAACGTGTAGACGGTTGGCGTTCATAGTATTATGAACGCTCGGAGGGCGGTCGAATGCGGTGCGAGAAAGTGGCGAAAACCGTGAGGACGAGCGAAGAGGAGGAGGTGGAGGCGGAGGAGTCGACGGAGGAGGAAGAGGCGGTGGCGGTGGCGGAGGTGGAGGACGAAGGCGACGAAGACGACGACGGAGGAGAGGAAAAGGAGGTGGAACCGAAGCAGCAGCAGCAGCAGCAGCAACAGCAGCAGCAGCAGCAGGAGGAAGAGAAGCGTAGTGGTGGTGCTCGGTGACACAGAGTGCGGTGGCGGTGCGTACGCAGCACCAACGGTAATAATCTTAGCATCGGCAGCAGTAGCAGCAGCAGCAGCAGTAGTAGCAGCAACATCGATAGCAGCAGAAGTAACAGCAGCAGCAACAGTAATAATAATATTATTAGTACTAGTGCGTTGTTCGTGGTTCCCGCGTGTGTTGCGTGGCGCTCGTGTTGCGTGCTGTCAGCATAGCGGTGTGTCGTTCCGTCTGCTGCTTGCGTGTGCCCGGGTGTGCGCGAGTAGTAGTGTGCGTGACGGTATAGTGGCGTGGTGAAGAGAAGGACACGCACTTTTCGGTGTGCGTTCGTGCGGTAGCGACAGCTTGTGTCGTATATATCACCGTCTCGCTTACTCTTGCACTGGCGGCCGGGCAGTCGCGCGCGCGCGTGCTGTCGGTCTCTCTCGCTCGTCTCTACCCTCGTCGTCTACCACAGAGAGCGCTCCTCGCCACCGTCCTCCCTCCTCCTCTTTCTCATNNACCACCACCACCATCTCCTCCTCCTCCTCCTCCGCTTTCCGTACCTCTCCTCTTCTCTCGCCAGCAGCCATCCACCCGTTGTCCTCTCTTTCTCTCTCGCTCGCTCTCACGCGCTCTCTCTCGGTCTCTCTCACTCCCTCGCTCTATCGCACGCTCTGGGGCCACCGCACCGAAGGCGACCGAGCCAGGCCACCAGGCGCTACGCAAGATGGCTGTGTGTCGCTAACGAGAGCCCAAAAAGAAGCGGACGGGAAAAGAAGAAGCCGGGGATAAACGGAACATGCGGCTACGCGATCGTCGGGCCCGTCCCTGAAGAGAGAGACACTGGCCAAGAAGCAGAGAGGTGAGTCCTGTCCTTTTCTATATACATACATACATTCGTACGTATCTTCTTTCTCTTTCGCATCGAAGCACGCTATTTTCTTCTCTCTCTCTCTCTCTCTCTCTCTCATTCTTTACAACCTAACCTCTCTACAAACTTTTCTTCGTCTCTTTCGTCCACGCGAGAGACAGAACGTGCAAAAAGGACGCGCCGATGACGATAATCACCGATATCGATATCTCGCATGACAGTTGTCTTAACGTGCGAATCTGGACTTTGCACAAACGAGCCTAACTCTCTTTTCTATCTTCGGAGCCATACGTGAGTGTATACCACCACTACCATCTCAGCAATACCGGTGTGTACGTGTAAAACGTAAACAAGTCGCGAATGGAGTCCCCCCGATGCGAAGGTATCTTTTTCGAGGCTATCTTCCTCGATGACGTAGCCGGCCGCGTGCCTTGCTCGACTTTTGCAAATACCGAACGATACTGTAAACGTTTAACGCGTACGACAAAGATGAAAACTATTCGTCTTCTATCTCTCTCACACACACACACACACACTCTATCTCTCTGTCTCTCTTACGCGTCTTCAGTCCGTTCTCAGACGTCATCGTCGTGTCGTTGCGTTGTGCAGCACACTTTTCCTCGTGCCAGGCTCGCCGTTCCACTGATCGAACCCTGACCGTATAATCTAACTCGATTATACGGTAAAAAGCAGGAACGTAGTCCGCGACGACGATGGCAACGTGAGAGAGAGACGCACGGTCGGTGCTCATACCTAACCTCAAAATTGAGCGAGAACGCGGTGGGACTGCGTAAGAGAACGACAGAGAGAGAGAGAGAGAGAGAGAGAGAGAGAGAGAGAGAGA
>JAIFRP010000007.1:1738633-1753261 GCA_032403825.1 Odynerus spinipes | reverse complement strand
GAGAGAGAGAGAGAGAAAAAAGTCCACCCATTCCGTTTCGCTTTTACGAATGTAACGAGCACGAGCCCGTAACGCTAAGTGGACGGTTTAATGTCTCTCTTTTCCTCTCTCTCTCTCGCTTTTACAGCTTCGAGTATGCGGAAACGATGATGATGTGGATGACGATGACGGTGACAACGAGAACGCGCGTGATCGAAAAAGGGAAACGAAAGCGTTCTTTGAGTTCTTTCGTTCGATTTTTTTGTTTTTTGTTCAATTGATCTCGACTTCAATTGTTTGCGATACTGTGATTTTTACGATGGTTTTAATAATTCGATGTATTTTCGAACGATTTTCCCTATTTTTTTAAAGATCGTGAAAATCGTATGTTCTCTCTCAGCGGAAACGTTTACCATCATCGTCATCCTCTCTTTCGAGAAAGGTTCTGAAAATAATCGCAAAGCGCACCGCCTTCTTTTTCTCATCCGCTCCTCGCACGAGTCGGCTTAAATAAATTTACGTGTAAGAAGAAGAACGCTTCGGCCGTGGGATGGGAAACGAAAAGATCGACTTTTCTCGCTTTCGCGAGAGCTCGTCGAGGGTGTTAACCGTTAGAAAAACGTGGTAGTCGATGTTGAAGAGCAAAGTGGTGGATATATCGGGAGGTTTGGTTATCTTTTCTCGGCGCGCGAGAATTCGCGCGGGAATTTCTCGGAGGCCGAACTTTTAATCGCTCACGTTCCGCTTTTCGTTTCAATTACAGGAATTTAATTGCGAAAGCGATGTTTGGCGAATTAACACACGCGGTGGCCGAAGTTGCGAACGTACAACGCGAATATTTCGAAATTAAGAGTCGAGGGCGGGGGAGTGTGGTTAGCAAAAGAATTTAAAGTTCAAACTTTATTTTCTTTTTTCTTTAAATAAATACACACGAGATCTTTTTAGAAGCACCATTTTATTTCGAGCGAGAGCCAAGCATCGGAGTTTCTCGATGCGATAATAATCGAACGCTGTTCGAGTTGTTTGGTTCGTACGTTGCGAGTCGCGTTTATGAAAGTTCCTTTTTTATTTTCCATAGAATAAGAAGAGAAAAACAAGCGTCCGCGTAGATGGGAATAGGCAATCGATCGATGACTATACATCTCTCTTTTTCTTTCTCTTTTTTCCTTTTTTTTTTTAATACGCAAGACGAAAATATCACGTGTCGAGCATGCACCAGCAAAAATTCGATACTCCTATCCACGGAGTACGATTTCCATTCGATATTTACCCGGGGAAGTAATAAAAATGTCGTTCGATGTGTACGTATATACAATAGACACCCTTTTATCTTGAAAAAGCTCTATAGAAAACTCATGCGAACCCAAAGCCGATATCTCGTTCCGTCGATTTATTAGTTAGCCCACCTGCCATTTTGGAGAAAGAACTTTCACGAAAAAAGAATATCTCGGCGTTGAACGACGTTTAAAAAAAAGAACACTCTTTTGTCGTTAAAAAAAATATATATATATATTTATTTATTTTGTTATCTTTTGTTACAGGGAATGTGTGACATGTTCATCCAAACACAGCAGACGAGTAGCGTCAACGGCAGCAGCAGCAGCAGCAGCAGCAGCAGTAACAACACCGGTCACCACCACAGCAAGAAACGCAAGTTGGAGTACAACGTAAGCCAGCCGGTGATCCAGCACGGATTGGTCCAATCGACCGGCGACTACCAATTGGACAATACCGGCCTGCAACAGCGGTACTCCGTGAACGGTGCTAATACCGCATTTAGTTCGCTGCACAACAATAATGCGCTGCAGAAGAGTAGCCCGAACCAGCAGACCCTGGTACGAGCCTCGACGATCAAGCTCCTAGATACCTACCAACGCTGTGGCCTGAAGGTTGGTGTCACTCGTTGGTGTCCCACTCTTGAACCACCCTCTTCTCTTATACTTTCTTACATTTTAACACTTTGAGTGCCAAATCACTTAGATATGGGTGACATGGTGCATAAATTGTCCGTTCAATGTATATTTATCATTTATTTATTTATTTCATGGGTTACGCTTGTTTTCTTTTATAATATAAAATGATACGCGGGTATTGAGTAAGGTTGGACATTTAATCAAACAAAATTGTGGAGCAATTATATTTGAAAGTTTAATTCGCGAGCTTCGCTAGGATCACTCAATTATCGAAACGTGTTTGGCACTCACTGTTAACGCGCTCACTGCTGTCGCCTGTGCGATTAACCATTCGCACTCCAAATGCCAACCCGGTTGACTTTAAAAATTTGTATGACGAGTGTACTGCACGTGACAACTCAATTGGCAGGAAAAATCTTTTAATATCTTTTTTGCTTCATTTATGTAACATCATGCAGGTCATTATCGATCGTTCACTAATGCATTATCATACTTTCCGTCATCTTCATTCCTTTTCATTCTCATTGTCACCGTATAGTCGTGTTCATGTAATTATTCAAAGAAAACTGTGGAGTGCGAAAAGTTAATGCCACGATAATTAGCTGCGATCGCGAGATCGAGATCTGGTTGTTTTTTTGGAACAGTGATCAAAGATAGATCTCAAATCGGCAGTGGATGCGTTAAGTTAATATTCTCTAGCGACACGATCGATTCGGAGAAAATCGAAACGACTCCTATTTCGATTTTCTATCTAAAAGCATCGGCTTTATTATAAAAAAAAACAAAAAAAAATTGGATGATCAATATCGTTCGCTTTTCACGTGATATCGAGGTGTGCCGAATTCCTAATTGATCTAGGGACAACTAACTCTCGTCTTTTCCCTAGTAACTTTATGGAAAAGGAAACTAGATCGCTGGCTGACTAGCTGGCTGACTAAGTTGGTGGAATTGTTAACACCTGGTTGTTGATTTCGTTCGTTAATGTTAACCCAATGTTAACCGTGCTCGATGTTCTCATCCTTCATTAATCGCATGATTCGATGGACGGTCGAACGTTTCCAAAAGACAACAAATTACTTGGATCATGCTTGATTCATCAAAGTGTCCGGCTTCTATTATCTCTGTCTTTCTCTGTTTCTCATTCCCTCTTTTCTTCCTTTCTTTTTAATAATCTCTCACGTACTCTGTTTGCCCTTTTCTCTATCCGGTGTTCTAACGTCGGCACTGAAAAGAAACGACAACGGCTCTCTTTGCCTCTAACGAGTCTCCGCGAGTGCTCCATCTCGTTTTATTCATTTTGTTTTGTTCTTTTTTGTTTGTTTGCTCTTAACAAGCCAAACCCCCACCCTCCCACTATTGTCGCACTGCAAATCGCTGGTTCTTCTTTCCCTCTTCCTCGCGGATTTTAACGATCTAACGAGAAAAAGAGTAGTATGGTAGCGCTGACAACTTCATGCAAGCTTTCTCTCTCTCGAATTCACGTTTTCTGATACGTTTGTTTGTGTTGCGTGTCTTTTCTGTGGGTTTTGTCATTGTGTTTTCGTCGCTAACGCGCTTGGTACCTCTCGGTATCGATTTTTATGATCTCTCAAGCTCGAATCGAATCGTTTTTTTTAAGCTTAGAACACGAAGGTTTCAAACTCGATTGTCGGAGGATTTTTGCTTGTTTTTTTTTATTTACTTTTTATCTTGTAAAAAAATAGTTTGGAAATTTGAAATCGTCTTTCGAACTTGGAGTCATCCTAGAACACGATCACCCAAAATTACTTTCGAATATCGAGAAATTTGATTCGTTCAAGTGCACGGTTACTTCCGATGCATAATTTCTCGACACACCTTGTACATCGTTCACGCGTCTTTCGTTCTCGCGTATCGGAGCATTTCGTTCTATGTTCCATGACGGTTATCTTTCCGGTCGTGATAGAATTCGGCGGACTAAACTCGAGGAATACGACGAACGTTCTCGGTTTGCGATTTTTTAGTATGGCGAACAGATTAGATTGAAGGAAAGTTGACAAACTTTAGATCCGCTCGGAGAATTCCATTTGGGTATTTAGATTTCGAGTGGACAGATAAGATTTGACATTAAACTATCTTCACTTTATTGACAATTTCGAAGAAATAGATAAACCGATCTTCTCGTTAATTGAATTAGAAACAAAAGAGAAACCGAACTTATCGGTAAAAGATTTTTTTTAAATTTTGTCGTATTTGTTGTAAACAGGTGTGGATTACGAAGGTATTCGATGTTGGAAAAAAAATCTAAAAAAATCCAGCAGGTACCTTGGGTCGTTCCCTTTGGATGGGATATATAGAGAAAAAAAATTGATGACGCCGGTATGGGTCATAGATCGTTGCCCGAAGCGACGCGATCGAGGATGGACGATTCTCGAGGACGTAGATAACATTTCCGTGTGGCGTAGTTAGCTATCGATTCCTTTCAAGGCTTTCCCATTTCATATTTCACGATGCTCGTTTCTGCGTTCCGCTCGAACCGCCTACGTGCAACCCCGCGTTTCCACTTTACTCGCGAATCTCTCCCTGGATTCTTCGATCTTCCAAATCATCTTTCGAATATTAGATCTTTCAATTTCCTAACAAATCCATCGTCCCGTCGAGATAATAAATTTCGAAGTCATCCTTCGCTCCGTTTTCTCAAATTACCGGAGGAATTAGCAGAGTTAGAATCGTTCGAGAGAAAACTCTCGAACACTTTGCCGGCAAGTTTCTCATGCCTGATGCAACCAGCGAGAATCGAGAATCACACAACGGACGGATTGCGTTCGAAGCATTCCAACGATCCGATTCGAGTCACATGCTCGAGATTATGTCGTCGTCTCTCGCACGACCATAATCGTTTCGAATGACGTGCGCCCGGCTGGCTGTCTTATGGCTGATCGTGTTGAGGCGAGGGAAAGGGTACGAGAGAGAAAGAGATATCAAATGAAATGGAGATGGAAACCTTTCGTATTTTCTAATACAAATTCCTCGAGAAAAGCTTCAATTTCGAGAAGGTCTTCCAGCATCGGCTTTGAAACCTCAATTCATCTTCCTCTTGATCTTCTGGTTCCGTTGATACGTAAATGCATATCTTGTATCTGAAAAGATGATACGTGCTAAAGAAAAAAGATCAAGATCAAGAAAAGCTAGAAAAAGAAAATGAAAAGAACTACCGATCGTTTCTTAACGTCCACAAATTTTTGTATAAGGTATATTCCTCCTACAGAGAAAAACTTGGTCGAGGGAGGGTAATGGTGACGCCCTGGCAGTCCACTCCGCCAACGCGACGAACGCAGTGGGTAGTACTGTAGTGTCGCAGCATTATACCCAACAGCAACAACAGCAGCAGCTGCAGCAGCAACAACAGCAGCAGCAGCAGCAGCAACAACAGCAGCAGCAGCAGCAGCAACAACAACAGCAGCAGCAGCAGCAGCAGCACAAACAGGCAGGGATGACGGCTCACAGCAAGCAAGTGGCGAACGCGGCCAACGGAGGTGGCGGCGGAGGCGGTGGCGGCGGTGGGGGCGGGAGCAATCCTCAGGGGGATGGAGATTATCATTTGGTCCAGCACGAAGTTCTATACTCTATGACCAATCAGTACGAAGTTCTCGAGTTTTTGGGCAGGGGTACGTTCGGGCAGGTAAGAATTTTTTCAAAGCGTTTGTTATTGGATTTTCATTTCTCCGTTCTTCGGATTCTATCAAAGCCTCTTCTTTTTTGGTCCAGGTTGTAAAATGTTGGAAAAAAGGTACTAACGAGATAGTGGCCATCAAAATTCTCAAGAACCATCCTTCGTATGCGCGCCAAGGGCAGATTGAGGTATATTAGTATTTTCGTTTCTTTATATAATCGTAAAACTATTCGATATCCTGATCGTTATTAACGTCTACGTTTCTCTTTATACCAGGTCTCCATCCTGTCGCGACTCAGCCAGGAAAACGCGGATGAGTTCAACTTTGTGCGCGCCTACGAATGCTTTCAGCATAAATCACACACCTGCTTGGTGTTCGAGATGCTGGAGCAAAATCTTTATGACTTTCTCAAGCAAAATAAATTCTCACCGCTTCCGTTAAAATTCATTAGGCCAATCCTTCAGCAAGTTCTCACTGCGTTATTAAAGCTCAAGGTACGTGCTCGTGTATTTAACGTTAACATTAGTTTAAAAGAAAGAAATCAATCTCGTATGCTCGATCTAACAGTCACCCGTTCTTTTCAGCAATTGGGCCTTATACATGCGGATCTTAAACCAGAAAACATCATGTTAGTGGATCCCTCGCGTCAACCGTATCGGGTGAAAGTCATAGATTTTGGTTCGGCCTCCCACGTATCGAAAGCAGTCTGCAATACTTACCTACAATCGCGATACTACCGTGCACCTGAAATTATTCTTGGACTTCCGTATTGTGAAGCGATAGATATGTGGTCGCTCGGATGTGTGGTTGCAGAATTGTTTTTGGGATGGCCCTTGTACCCGGGCAGCTCGGAATACGATCAGATACGATATATAAGTCAAACTCAGGGCCTACCGACGGAACACATGTTGAACAACGCTAGCAAAACGACGAAATTTTTTTATCGAGACATGGACAGTTAGTAGAAACGATTTACCTGAGAATACGTTGATAATCAGTTCTAAGCTCGTGGGTTCAATCTTTTTTTTTTCGAACGTTCCCAGGTACGCATCCATTTTGGCGATTAAAGACACCGGAAGAACACGAGGCGGAAACGGGTATAAAGTCGAAAGAAGCGAGAAAATATATTTTTAATTGTCTCGATGATATTGGCCAAGTTAACGTACCGACGGATTTGGATGGGGGTCAACTTTTACCTGAAAAGGCAGATAGGAGAGAGTTCATTGACCTCTTGAAGAGGATGCTCACCATGGACCAGGTAGTAATATCTAATTGATGCTTGATATTTAATAGAGATTTTGGAAGTCGAGGAATTAAATTCACGAGCTTTGGGGTATATGTAAGTTTCCTTCCGGACCGTGTTTACATGTAGTCGTTTTCTAGGAGCGCCGAATAACACCCGGAGAGGCTCTGAACCATGCCTTTGTTACCTTGGCACATTTGGTCGATTACGCTCACTATAACAGCGTGAAGGCTTCCGTCCAAATGATGGAGGTTTGTAGAAGAGCTGGCGACTTTACAGCGAGCCCTGCGCACCATCAGGCACCACCTGCTCCTCAACCACCCCCGCCAACATCTTTGGTAGCTAATTTTGTACCGACGACGAATGGTAGTGCAGTTACTCTTACTTTTAACAATCAACTGACCAATCAAGTGCAACGTTTAGTTAGAGAACATCGCACTGCTCCAACGGGCTATGACAATCTGGTTAGTTAACACACTTTTACTTTTTCACAACTTTAAGATTATTATAGAGAATTTAATCTATGATTTAATTACAAAATGTTGCAGTACCAAATCTATAGTAACAGCAGTCGTCGGGCAACGCAATACAGTGGTTCTTCTAGTGGTTCGAATAGCGGTCGAAGTGCAGTGCATGATTTCCCACATCAATTAGTACCTGGTATATTATGTCCTCCGCCTGGCTATCAAACGATGCCAAGTCCAGCCAAGCACGTAGTCGTTGCTCAGGTAAAGATATTAGTAATTAAAAGTATTTATCGTGGCATCGCGAGAACAGCGTTACATTGATCAATTTCATATTTATAGCCGCCACAAGCTCAGCAAGGACCACTGCAAATTCAGCCGTCGATCATATCACAGCAAGCTGTCGCGGCGGCTGCGGTAGCTGCGCAACAACAGTACGCTGCAGTTCCTGTGTCTATGGTAGAAACTGGACGTCAAATGTTGTTAACGGTAAGTTTGCAATAGTAATATATTTTATAAAAATAAACATTCGAACGAAGTATATATATATTATATTAATTTTGTAGAACGCCGTACAAACGTCGTGGCCTGGTGGGAGTAGACAAATGGCTGCTATTGTACCATCCTGGCAACAATTACCACCGCAACACGCAGCCATTCAACAACCATTACTCAGCGATGCTGGAGATTGGGGAAGACCGCTTATTGTAGATAGTTCAGCCATACTACAGGTAGAATACTTGGACCTTATTTTAAAATATCGACATCTCCTGTTATTGCCTAGTATATTATAAAAAAAATCAATCGATACAACGTTTCAATCGATAACCCTTGTTTTGGGGAAGGATCAGCGGCCAGTATTTCCTGTCACGGAGGTTTACAACACTAGTGCTCTCGTGGAACATCCCTCGCAAGGTTGGGGCAAGCGTAGCGTGACGAAATATCATCAGCATCACGTGACCGTACCTCAGCAAAGTCAACATAGGCACGAACATAAAAAGGAGACACAACAGTTGAGTCCGGTGAAGAAGAGAGTAAAGGAGAGCACACCTCCGAGCAGTATGAGACGACATTCACCTTCGAATGGACACTGGCAGCAACAACCGATCCAATCGCATCATCACAGCAGCAAACACAGTAGTAGTCATAACGTAGAACATCAGCAAGTTGCATCCGTCCGGCAACAGACTATCACGATATACGATACTCCCTCTCCGGCTGTTTCTGTCATTACGATCAGTGACAGCGAAGATGAATCACCAGCCAAATGGTAAGCCCATATAATTTTAACGATCGCAAGTAGTATAATAGACTCTTTAGTACGTAGCTAACGAGTAGAGTGCTCAATTTGACAATTTATGTTGTAATAGTATATACTTTTGATATAGTTTTGCATTAGTGAACTATATACATATCTGTTACTTTCCACGTTCTTTTTTGTATTCGAAAATAAGCGTACATTCTTGTGAGCTCGATGATACCTAGATCGTGAAAAATAGAAGTTTAAAGTTTTAGTAACAAAAAAAAAAAAAAAAAAAAAAAAAAAAAAAAAAAAAAAATTAAGTAGAAGTCCTGCAAGTAAATCCTTCAAACTTGGGTTATATATGCTAGTATATGCTAGTTGGTAGTAGAATCATGCATGATATCATTGACAGCTGTGGCGATCGACAATGCGGAGCCTGTCAAAGTTTGGCAACTCGCCTGTCTGGCGACGGACGTCCTGTCCGTGAGGAGGTCATCCGAAGGTACATCAATGTATTGCAATATAACGCGAACACATAACAGAATCTTTTAATCAGTCACGAACCCATTCATTTATTGATCAAAGAATTGAACCATATCGTTACTGTATTTTTTAAATATTTTTCTAAAGTAGTAACTAACACACGTACACGTTGAAATTTTCATCGTTCTTGTAAAACAATACACAGTACAATCTGTCACTCTGGTCATCATTGACTCTACAGCAATGCGAAAGCCATCTTTCTCATGGCTGTCTCATTAACGTAGGTAACCCTCGTAATTGTTTATATGCATGTTTTAGAGAAATGTTTACATAAAGTAAAACACTCAAAAGTATCATGATCAAGAAGCGCGCAAGCGATAAAAGATCCATCTTTTAATTTTCCTCTTTATTGCAGTACGCAGTCTACACCGCGAGTTGTACAAACGATGCAGCAGGCTCATTCCAGTACTCAAGCTCACACGAGTTCCCACACGAGTTCTCATACGAGTTCTCACACGACGTCACAGAGCTCGTCGCAAAGAGCTCAACGTAAAAATGTTATCAGTTGTGTGACGGTCGGCGATAGCGATGGCGAAGTTAGTCCGGGTCGAGCGCATGCTCATTTGTATCAACATTTGCCGCAACATCCGCAGCATCAGCAAACTACCACCCAACATATTAAGCATGAGCCTCAACAACAACATCACGTCAGCAGGTTACTACTTCTTCCATTTATTTCGTTTACGTTGAAAATGTCTGTTTTTTTGTATTGACGCTCGTGCTAATAGTTGTTATGTTCCTAATGCAGCAGTAGTTCTGGCTATTCCTCTCAGTCACAAAAGAAGCGATTATTGGCAAAGCTACAATTAGAGTGCAATATGGTGAATGTTGCAACAAAGTCAGAACCTGGCGTTGAGTATGTCGCTCCACATCCATGTCACGCGCCAGCTTGCAAAGAGCCACCGACCTATCAGGTTAAATTTCATTTTTATTTAATCCTCTTTTTATCTATTTCGTTTTTCTATTGAAATTTCGTTTACGCTTCTATCGTTTTCTTTTCTTCTTCGCGTTCTCTCTCTCTCTCTCTCTCTCTCTCTCTCTCTCTCTCTCTCTATTTCGCAGAATGTAACATCAAGAAAATTCGGGATTCGTTGGTTTCTTTATTCTTTTGTAGTAAAGTTTTTCTTTGGGTAATGTTTTTCTAGGATGACGCCTATGACATGCATGACTACTTCTTGCAGTATGTGACCACGAGTAGTGCGCATCCACACCTGCAAGAGCAACACATCGTTTATACGACTGGCACCGACAAGCGTGTGTCCTGGCCTGGCAAACGAACGGAATATAAGCACGAATACGTTCAACCGCCAGCGGCTCACTCCAGAGATCATCAAAAGTGGGCGGTAGCGAACCCGGTACATCAATATAGGTGAGTCACTGGGATCGCTGCACGAATACGAGTTTTAAAGCGTTAGCGCATGCAGTAGGACGATATATATAGATATATATAGTAGACAGGCATTTTGCGAGATTTACGAGAGAAACATTCCTGGCATGTCTCTATTTCCATTGTAAAAGTGTGCTGCTCGATGCATGCCGTTTACTTTATTATCGAGAACCATATATAGAGAAGAAGAATATCGCATGATCTCGAGAGGACTTGTACAGTACACATAGATACGAGGAGCATGAGTTTTTCGAATCTTTCTTTTTCTTTCTCTTTCGTTGATAAGAAAAATCTCGATAAGTTTTCTACTTTCTCCTCTATTTCTTTTCTTTTTCCTTATCCACAGTCCTCTGAGTTATCATCAACACGTAGAGTCGAGTCTGAAAACGAGTTTACCCCCCTGTCGCGGCGAGTTTAGCAAGCAAGAAAGCTCAGCATGTGAATTGCATAATGAAGGGGTGGATTTTCTTTTGGGTTTTGTAGGCAGAGCCAGGTGGTGGGCTCGGCAGCCCATCCGGGTCATACCCACAGCCATCATGGGCATCCGGTCCATCTGAGTCCTGGGGGTGGTGGTGGCGGTAGAAGCCCCACAGGCGGACCTGTGATAGGGGGTGCCCAGCATCTGGGACAACCTCTCTACCAGGAGTACGCTCATGTGCGCTCAAGAGCACACGCTGTGCCACCCCCTGTATATGTTACTGCTGCGCCTTCTCAGGCTCCTACTGCTATCCAGCAGCAACAAGTGCCCACCTTTCAGGGATTCACACCCGGGTGGGTACCTAGACACCTAGTTGATGCATGCATGTGTGTACCATTTATTATATTTTACGTTTATAGCGTTAGTTTTATTTACCGTCTTAGATATTATTATTTATATACGTATATCCGTGCCAATTATTACAGTATGCGTTCTCGATGCTCTGCTAGTTTAGACTATTTTGTATTTTTCAAAGAGATTGCGAGTTATGCATCTTCACGCGCAAAGAACCGCCTTATTGTCGATGTCTCTGTGTGTCCACTCGATGGAGTTTAAGAGTTTAGCCCAGATTCGACGCTTACGATCTTTCTTCGTTACGTTAGTTGTGCACGGATCATGTTCGATTTACACACGTTGATTACTCAATCATCGGTTCGAAAATATCTTCCCTCCCTTTTTTTGTTTTTTATTTTTTGTCTCTTACAGCGTTAGGGGTATCTGTTATATATACATACATAGTTTAGTGTTTCAGTAGAGTATTTTATTAGAGACTGCATGCTTGCATATATTTCACGTACATTGCATATATTTCACGTACATGAACAAGCACGATCATCGATGGATTTATCAGAGGAATTTCCACGTGTCTCTGTATTATATTGAATTTCAGAAAAATATTAACTATCCCGACAAACCACCGAACGATCGTGTTTGTACATGAATGTTTGTTATAACAATATGTCGACCGCCCATTTGCACATTCGTGTCCAGGCTCATGGAAAATCATTGACACTATTCAAAATTAATCTTAATAACATTTGTTGGAAAATGGTCATTTTTGTAGGTGATCTAGCTTTAGGATACGCAGGTGTAATCTGGGCCAGCGGTATCTTAAAATAATATACATACATACATATATATATATAAATATTTGCTATCTTTTTTTAGAGATTTGTGGAGACGTTCTAACGTATGTTATCCCGTTTTTTACAGCTCTTCTCCATTAACGTTGTATGATTCTAGTCGTGCGTTGCCACCACCAGCTCATCACAGCTCCGCTAGACCATTACTGGCAAGCCACGCAGCGCATCCTCTACCTGCACATATGCAGCCTACGGCTGTTTATGGATTGGCCCCGCTTTCACCAGCGAAACACCAGTATCAGCCATCTGGTTTGTGGTTTACCGAGTAAATTATTCCTATCAGGTTAAGAAAGAGTTTTAAACGTGCGTAAAGCTATTAGTTTCCCCCTCGGTTTCCTGCGAAACTTACGATCTCTCTTTATCGATGTCGATTGTAATAATATTCGATGAAGTACGAAATGAAGAAGGACATTGTAACGATATTCGTAACGTTTTGGTGCTTAGTGCGATAACATGCTATCGAGATCAAAAGCGAGAGGAGAAGAAAGAGAGAGAGAGAGAGAGAGAGACAGAGAGAAGGAAGATCTTGGTAACATTAGAAGATTTTAGAAGCAGATTCGAAAGTGAAAAGAGGAGGCTCGAGAAAAGAAAAACTACTAAGCTAAGTTTAGACGCTCTTCTGGAACATTATAAAACAAAAAGAAAGAAAAATTGTCAATCCGTCCTAATCGGCATCGGCTCTGTTCCTTACTTGTACGCGAAATACAATCAAGTTCGCGACAGCGACGATGCACTGCGGTTACGCAGAATAGATTTTACCATTTCGCGTGGATAACATTTCGTTTCCTTTTTTCTTGTGACTTTGTTCTTTGATTTTTATTTTCGTTTGAGTAACCACCGTGTTATCCGTTGCGCATTTTTTCGTAAAACCGAAGAAGAAGAAAATGTCCTTTTTCGATTCGTACGACGTTACGTGAATTCGTAGAAAAAAAAAATGTATAAGGTTTTTATCATGTAATTAGGTACCTACTGCACGCTTTACGACTGTATCACGATATTTGTTGCTACTATTGAAAAATTATAAAAGATTTGTGATAACGTACCGGCACTGTGTGCGTTGCCCGTATCGTATTACGTTTCTCTCGTAAGTTTCCAGGAACGTGTTAGGAAATTAGTCGATATATACATATACACATATATATATATATATAAAAGGGGACAAAATAAGTTGTGGATTATTCATTGTTTTATTTAAACGTCGCGTGGAATATTGTTCTCCGCGATCTCGTCGATGGATCAAAAAGTTGATTGTTACCTACGAACGCATACGAATGGAGTGATAGTTCCATTTAGGTGCAAAAGGCTATTTAGCAAGCATTGTTCGCTGTCAATTTTATTTATTACGAATAAGTTTGCATTTCTAATGATATGCTAGAGAGCATATCATGTATACGTTGTTTCTAATGCTCCTTAACGAAAGGTTATTTTAGGCAATTAAGTTCTCGAATCGGATGGCAATGGTTATGTCACTTTTATTGCTAATCAAATTTCGATTTGTACTGAGGATTTTGCTGCTGAGTAATAACGCTTTAGTCTTCTAAGTATCTTATATATTATAACCGGCACTCGAATATCTAACGAGGTTTTGCCACTTTCTTCTTATTATTATTATTCTATCGTTCTTCGTAGTACCAAATTAATAAATCCTACACACACGTACACGTACAGGCACACGACACGTTCGCATACATGATAATAATATACATGATCAACACGTAGGAAAAGTTCATATTTTTTCCTACACTTTTCGTTTTAGAGGAGTATTCGAGGGTTCTTTTTTTTCTTTTTTCTTTTTCGTAGGATAGTAGTAAATGCAAAAAGGGTACTCGTCGCAAATGTTATTGTACAAAGTGTGTATTTCGTAATTTAGAATTGAATTTCCTGTGACACGTTGTATTAGAATTTTTCTAGCAGAAAGAGAATGAGAGAGAAAGAGAGGTAGAATGAATGAGTGAATGAGAGAGTGAGATTGTTCAGCATCCACGTACACACACATACGAGCTGTGCCTTTTCGAAACAGCTTCTCATTATTATTATTATTTATTAACTTACTTTATTCTTCTTACTATTACTATTAATTACAAACTAGCGCTCTGTTTTTTTAACGTCGAACTCTTTAGTCATCGAAGTCATTGAGTATACTACATATATATATATATCTCACCTTGGTCTAACGATTATCACGCGTTCGATCTTTAACGAATATCGTTTTTCACACTTTTATCCTATTTCTTATTCTTGCATTTCGACGTGGTTGATTATTTAAGCGAATGATGCACGACAAAACTGAATTATATATCTTACACCCGAAGAGATCGGACAGTGCTCGGAGAATAAGTGATTTACTTTGGAGCATTACGCGAAAGATGCTACACATCACGCAACAACGTACAACAGTATTTATCGTGAACCACATAAACGCGCGCGCGCGTGTTCGTGCGCATACTTCTCATTTGTATAAATTCATTTCTTTGTATAACGATAATAATGCTGAAGGAATCTGTACATAATTTTTTTTTTCGTCGTTATTGCTCTTTCGTTGGGGGAGAACCACAAGTCTAGATTTTTTTTCTGCTTTTCTTGCTCATCTTGAATCGTGTTCTT
>JAIFRP010000007.1:1715099-1727446 GCA_032403825.1 Odynerus spinipes | reverse complement strand
TGTATTAATACATACTGCATAATAACGACGTAACGATACTACTACAAAATAAATGTTGCCTTTTGTCACATTGATTAATGGGAATGAACAAAATATTAATGACGTACGATTAGTGATATAAATAATCTATTATATTACGTATACTAATGATTAGTATGTATGTACAACATGAGATTCGTATGATCGTGATCGATATGTGTTGCGTTGATGTAACGCGTCCCTACTTTTTGGAGCAGCAGTAGGGTTGCCAAATAAATCAACTGAACACTTTACTTGTATTATGTATTTTCCTAGACGTTAAACATTTACACACTTGGCGTGAACGGGTAAATACTTACTCGTATCAAAACGATCGTTCAAGGAATCCTGAAGTTCATCTTTCTTCAGTGTCTATTCAATTATATGGAACGGTTTAAAAGTATAGTACAAATAAGGTCTGTTACCTTTAAGGGAACGTAAATTCCAGTTTCTTTTTCTTTCCTTCTCGATATTATTATGTGCGGTTTGTACGATTCATTCGGCGAGACTAATGATATTTCTCGTAACAAGTACACATTTGTTAAGTTAACAGATACATTTAGTCAACTGGACCAGCCTCGCTTGAAATTCATGTCAGATTGGTAGAAGATAACCGTGGACTGTGTACGCTATTTCTTTGGTCTTTCTAAATTTTAACAGCTGTCAAGTTTCTTGGCAGATCAGTTATGGATTGGTTGACGGGGACATCCACTGGTGGAACTTCATTTATTGGTAATATTTTAGGTGTCGCATGAAAGAAGTACATTATGAAGCTCGTGGCCAGAAGAATATGCAAACCAAGAATTATGGCAACATATATGATTCTATGCTTTCCTGGAATATGGTTCAATAAATATATAGATGATATTGTAGTAATGTTAGTACATATAAAAATATTTTACCTGCGATAACAGAGTACAACGAGCGGAGCAATACGCCGCCGGATAAAAAGGTAGCTATTGTCATCAAGGTCCATTGTAACCAATAAATTTGTATCGTACATAAAAATGCAATTGGAATGTAAATGGCTAGAGAATATCCATAAAGACATATGAGCTCTAACAGTCCTGGAGACGCATACGACTGAAAAAAGTATGTTTCTTTAATTTGTGTAAAAGGTATTTAGAAGAGAAACACAAAAATCCTATCCTACTTCTATCAATTCTTCTTCCGTATCCCTTTTACTTGTAGTCCATTTCAGAGCACCCCATAAGGCGAGAGGTAAAACCCAGGCATAGAGAAATATTGCAGTAGCTGCATACGAGACAACATGGAAATCGTACCTCCAGTGATAATGACTAGAGCTAGCTATTTGTAAATAATTCGCCATATTTCCACCGATCGCTATGGCAAAGATCAATGTTATGCATATCCAAAAGGGACCGTATAAATCTGGATTTGGCCTTATGTGCGTCACCAAATAATTGTCAGAGCCATGCGGAAACATGGACCTTTTGATTCGGTCTATGACGTCTTGTGTGTTGACGTTAAAAAATTTTTGATAATACTCGAATGTCCAGAAACTGTGTTCGGGTACACCTGTCAACAGGTCATGTGGTTAGAAAAATATGAGTATTTATTTAAATTTGAGTAATGATTCAGGCTGATGCCTGAACGTGTTACTATTGTGTTACTTGTTAACCTTCATTTCTGTCGGGTAAACCCTCCAAATCTTCAAGAATGCCGACTCCTGTAGCGTCATTTGTTAAATTGTTAAAAGGTTGATGAGTGGAAGCACCAATGTCAAGTTGTGCTTGACCAATGTTACCAGGCTGATTTATCGAGGCAAAATCATGGAATGATATGAATTGAGAATCTATGTTTTTTGTCCGATCACCGTCCATGATTACTTCTACTATTTTGCTTTATTTCTGAAGCGTATTTGACAATTGCCAGCTGGGCACATTGCGGGAAGAGAAAACACCATATCGACTTATCGAACCATATCTTCGATGCATCGCTCGAACAATTTACGATGCATCTGTGGTTACAATGGAATCGTCCAATCAGCGACTAGAATTCGTCGATTCATACAACATGTCCAATTTTCGAAGTATCCCCAAAACTATATTTTTCAAATACTGAAATGATAGTTTAAATAATAAAACAAGCAATTGTATATCATATTATATATTGTAGATTGTAAGTTTTGATTTGTATTTACTTATGTAGTATGAGGAATTTACCACAAGATGGTAAAATAGAGACGTACTAGAAATTTTTCTTTCGATCACGTGATATATTTAAAATATCCCGCCTTTTACAATTTAGATGAAAATATGTTGCAATCGATAAAGGTAACACTCGTTAGTTTATCAAATATATTACCACTTTATTATTAATAAATACAAACTTGTAATACTAGAAAGGAAAGAATACAAGACAACAAAATATATTTATTGCTCTTTGTTTTCAATATGTGCATTTCCAACAACCTATATACCTTATGTACAGCAATGAAATTGAACGATGGTAAATCAGGGACCGCATTTATATTCTAACAAAATTTACTTTACCACCTTCATCATAATAATCAATGCTAGATCATTTTTTCTTTTTCTTCGACCATTATTGCAAACTTTTTGCATAAGCAGGAAATTTTTATTGTGCAAATAAATTTCTTTTACTTTCATCGCGATTGCAGGTCAAATTTAATAAAAAAGCAAGGTTTGATTTCAAATTTACGATAAAAAGCTTTTGTGTAAAATTAACAAAAACTATGGGAAATTTCTAGCGTATCTACAAGTTTTTTTAATATACATAATTAATTTTTATTGCTTTTCTGCGAAAAGTATCTCATAACGAATGAGAATCTTTTTATTAAAATTCAAAAATTTTTGTTTGAAGTTTCCTTGCTTAGATCATAGGAATTCGTCTTATAAAGCTATCATTAAATGCAGCACAAACATATAAAGGCAGTCCATCATTTCAGGCGCAATATGTTACAATATTAATGTTTGAGTAAAATTAGGCTCGACAGATAGAATATTTGTAGCTAGCATTTTTTGTTACAGCCTGATGCTGCTTGCAGAGCACACTGCATTAATTAGTTTAATATCAGCTGTCCTTCAGTACTTCTTTCAAAATAGATCCCGTATTTCTTGCTGGTATAAAGTCTGGGAATGTTGGAAGTGTAACGCTAGAAAGCAACAATGTAGAATGGTTCGACGACGTAGAATGTTGTCTGCTATGCGTTGGACGTGGTGAGGACTAAAAATGTAAAATTCATTATATGATTGGTAAAGAACTTTTCTTTTTATATAATATTTATAAATTTATAAATATATATATGGCCTTCTCTTACCGAAGATGATATTGGTAAGCCTGGTAATTGAGGTTTTGGCTTTGATTCACTTTCTAAAAATCTTACAAATGCAGCTGAAAGTGATGCTTCTTGATCCTATGAAATATAATTATATTATAAACAGAAGTTATTCTAAAAATACATAATCTAATATAATATATAAATGTAACGATTACTTACCTTAGTAGGCACATTGTCTCCACCGCTAATACGAGAAAACCAACTGTTATGTGCAGTTGTATTATTAAGACCAGCTTTATTTCTTTCATGTTCTGTAAAATCTAATACAGTGGCAAATACTCTCAGAACGGATGATTTGTCTACTGCCGACGAAGCCAAATATCCTAGCAAGAGATTTTTGATAAGATTCCTGCAACAATTTATTATCATAAATATTTATTGGATGACATATTGTAACTTAAAAAAATGATCAACTCACTTATCAACTTTCCCTACTCCACTTTGGTTAGCTTCCTCTATTCTCTGATCAGCAGTATTTACCAATTCCATTAATCTTTCAACTGGAAATTAATAACCCAAATCAATTGATTTATTTCTTGCATCATACATTTATTATATCAGTTAAAGACAAAACGAATGCTTGTGATCTAAATTAAATGACTTTGTTACGATTCGTAATAGGAAACTTCCTTGTAAAAATTTTTTGGCTTGTATACGTATGCATTCATTCAGACGTTGTAAAGTTGGCAGATTGGTAGGCTGAACAGACATGAGCGCAAGTATAACACAAGTACTGGTAGTTTTGATATTACACCAGTACCTGATGTAATACTCACACCCACATCTTAATTGCACATGCTGCATTCTTCGTTTATCATGCCATTCTAGCAAACTAAGGTTTCATACATGCCACTAAAAGTAAGAAAGCTGTTATTGATATATTAACTACTTTTAAATATATTGTGCACGAGATGACTCTCAAGAATATCTATAATCATTATATATTTCATGTCTCAATATTTATGTTAGGTGAATATACATATTTATCAGTAACCTAGTATATAATTTTTGACATATGTCCAAAATAATTTAAAGATAGGATTTGAGTAATTATATTAGAATGTATAAAAAAAATATTGGTTAATTTAAATTTAGAGCTTTTCCTTTCTGCAGAATATTAGTAACGGGTGGGAAACCCCACGAGGTAATATGAGCTTCTACATTCTTCACACTCACAGTTACCGCATGAGATTACCCACTTCTGCGCTACTAAGTTTACAACACATATGTCTATCTCTCTAATTAAACGATTATACGACTCTACATTGTGGTATTTAACATACACTTTGATAACACATAATAATATATTACATTGAATTCATTCATCAAAGCTATACCTTTGTAATCACTTTTAAATGTGTATAGATACCTATATTTAAATTCTTCAATCGATTACTTAAAGTAAAATGTTGCGATCTAATGCTTAAATCTTCAAATTCATCTACACAATGTTATTGCTTGTGTCGCATGCTTACTAACGATAAGTCATAATAATGATACAGTGTTATCAAGCCATTTGCATATCGGTAAAATGTCAAGATCTTAGAAAACTAGCAAAGCTGCAAAATATAATTATTTTTATGTGTATACATATTTCTGATACTAAAAAGTATTAATGAGCGCAATACCTCCACTGATATGAAGAAACTATGAAACAGTACCCATACAAATTTCAGTCGTTTTAAGTGTACCTTCAAAAAATCACTCAAAAAAGTGTCCACATTTAGTAAAATGAAAGAAGAGAGCACCAGCACCAGTGGCAATGCATGAGCCAACCAAGATGTGATTTAGTGTGCAAAGGCGGTGGTCTGGTTCGTAGCCGGATACCAGCAAGAATCCTGGGCTACAGTTTAAACCCAGAATTACCAGCTGATATTTGACTACATCACCAGATTATATGTGTAATTGTTTTCACGGATTAGTCACAGCATACAGCCAAACTGATGATTGTAATGTAGCTTTAACCTTGTTGCTAGTATCATAAATTTTAACTTATTCAAATTCTGTAAATAACATTTCAGAATGTCGAAGTACAACCGATGTTCTTACATTATTGTCAATATTGTAGAAACATACAACTTGTGTGTGAATTTTAATGCAGATAGTAACAAATTATTTATTTAGCGCACCATCTTCAGAACACGACTATATAATTTCTCATTATGTAACAATAACCATAAGATTATGAAAAGCAAACAGATTTATTATATAATTTTTTAAAGGCAAATGATTCATATAAACTATTAAAAATTTCCAAACACTAACCATGCGATATGTAAAGAACAAGATGCAAACAAGGATGGAAATGTGTGTTAAAATATTTAAATAATTACCTTCTTGATTCAACTGATCAATTTTTGCTGTCTTCTTATCTAGTTGCTCACTTAATCTAGAGGCAGCTTGCAAGTATTCGTGAGCTTCTGCTAACTGTACCTATATATATATATATATATATATATATATATACAAACACACATTAATTTTGATAATAATCTTATTATCAAAAACATTACACAAGAAGATAAAACAAACCTTAAGACAGGAAATTTCATTGGATAACTCTTCTTGCTTTCTGTGAGATTCTTGAATTTGTAATCGAAGTTTTTCTGTAGCTTTCATCACATCTCTTTCTTTTTCTATAATTAAAAAAAGAAAGATAGAATAATTGCTAATTTAAATTGTTATATTATAAGAGATAAAAAAAACTTATTTGTACCTCTTTGGAATTGCTCCAATACTATCTGCAAATTAGTTAGAGCAGCAGTTTGAGATAAAACTTTATCCTCTGCCTTAGATAACTTATTTTGAATATCATCCCTCTGTTGGATAATCAGTGCCATTTGTTGTTGTAACGTTTCTACTTGTTGATTTGCTCTAACGTTTGCAGAAGTATATATGGTAGACGAATTTTTAAGTTTCTCTTCCGCTTGTGCAAGTTTGGCCTCCATTTCCTTACGCATCTCTTCGGCTATTAAAGCTTCTTCGGTATAACTCGATTCGATTTCCACCAAATGCGTTCTCAATCTCTCCAACTCTTTAGCAGCATTTGCTTCTTTACTTTGACTTTCGGCGAATTGATTTTGCAGTATTTTATTGTTAGATTGTTCTTGAATCAAAGCAGCTTCCAACGCATTACATTTATCATGGAGAACTGCTATTTCCTGTGCTTGAGTCGAATGTTCTGCAATTCTACAAACTTTACCTTGGTCGCTGCTGTCTCTAGTGCTTTCCAATCGTTGCCACAGAGTTTGTAGCTCATTTTGCGTTTGCGTCAGTTCCGTATCCTTTTCTTTCAACATCGTACTCATTTTCTTTTGCTCTGTCAATAAATTATGAACCTGAGAGACTTGATCGTTCAACAGTTGAGTCAATCTCTGAATTTCACCGTGGTACTGAAGACTCTCATTGTGTTTAATTTGTACCAATTTTAGGAGCTCGTCTCTCTCATTTTGTATAGCTAGAAGATCGTTCGATTTTACCGCGTTCGCTTGATCGTTGACCTTTAAAGCTTCAATTTCGTTATCCTTCTCCTTTACGAGATGAGATAAACTTTCGATCGTTTCTTTAGCCATAGCAGCGTTCTCCTTATTCGCTTCGATGGTCGATTCCAATTTATTTCTCGTTTCTATGATCTCCATTGTTAATTTATTATTCATGTCGTTCAACATCTCAATCTCCTGTGTCTTTTCCTCTAACGTGGATACGAGCTTACGTTTCTCATTCTCGAAGGAACTTTCATTCAGTGATATTTTTTCTTTCGTTTCAGCTTCCAACGATAAAAGCGAAGCCTCCAACTGGCGTGATCTTTCTTCGGATAAACGAATTTTGTCGTTCAGACCGACTATGGTGTCTTTCAAAACCGCGATTTCGGTGCGATCCTCCTGAACTTGAGACATCTCCTTCTCTTTCGAACGTAAGTCATTTAATTCGACTTCCAGTTCCGTTAATTTATTTTGCAATAAATATAATTCCTTAACAAGAGGCTCTTTTTCGTTCAACTCTTTTTCTAATTCAGGAATTCTGGTTAATTGACTATGAAGATTGCTATTCTCCGATTGGAGTTCGCTCAGTTTGGCTTTCGTGAGTTCAAGCTCATTCTGTAATGTAGTATACTTATGTTCGATATCCAAAAGTCCTTGTAATTTTTCTTTGTGAATACCTAGTTCGGCTTGGAGCTCCGTATATTCCTCCTCGAGCAAGGATCTTTCAGTATTCAGCAGCTCGATCTTCTCTTGGGACTCATCTTGAGTCGCGGTTAATTGATCCAGCAACGAGGTATTCTCCTTCGTCAATTTTTCCTTCTCCTTGTTCAATTGTGCTACCAATTCTATGTTTACATGCGCTTCGCGTAACGCAACTTCGAGCTCCTTACTCATGTTAAGCATCTCATGCTCCAAATCGTTTCTCAGGCATTGGACTTGGTCCAATCTTTCCGCTAGTTCCACCACCCGCAAATCGTTCTCTTCTTTTTGCGAATTATCGTTGCTGGTCTCTTGCCATTTCGTCAGATCCGTCAGGAGCTCCTTATTCTCCTTGATCAGATCATCGTTTTCACGCTCGAGCTTGTTCTTAACGTCCACCGTGACTTTGAGCTCTCTCTCCAATTCCTCGACGCTATAAGCGGTGGCCTTCAATTCGTGAGCTAGATTTTCTTTGCCCAACTTCAGCTCCTCGATCGTCTCCTTGTACTTTTCCAAGCACGTTCTTAACTCGTTCGTCTCATTCGAGAATTCCAGCAGCCTGCGTTTCAAATCTTCCACCGAGTCTTCCTGGTGTCTGTTAATTTCGCTGGAATCATCGATTTTAAGAAGATTTCCTTCGAGGAAAGTTTCCTCGCATTCCACGCGAATTTCGCCGTTTTCCAATTTCGGGGACAACTCGTTGTCTCGTTTCCTCAATGTATCGTTCTCCTCGCGCAATCGTCTCACCTCCTCCTGTAAGGATTCCGTCTCGGTTTCCAAGGATGCGACACGTTCCTCGCTAGCCTCGGGAATGGACGGTAGATTCAACTTCAAATGTTGAATATTTAACAGCAGCGAATCTATGTGTGCCTGCATGTCGTCGCATTCCAGCTGCAAATTATCCCTCATTTCCGTGGTCTCCTTTAGATTTCGCGTAATCTCAGTTACCTTCCTTTCTAAAATGTCCTTCTTCCAGTTCGCCTCGATGTATCGTTTCGCGACAGCCTCGAAAATCGACTCGCCGGACTCGTTGCTCTCTATGCAGGAATTTTTCAATATTTCCTTCACTCTTCGCTCGAGTTCCTCGACCTCCTCGTATGCTCTTCCATTTTTCATACTTTCCTTATTATCCTTCTCCTCCTTCTCCACCTCCTCAGTTTGAACGCTCTTCTCTTCCTTTTCTTTTCCTTTTTCTTTTTCTTCCTTTTCTTCACTTTTCTCAGCTGCCTTTTCCTCTTCCTCCTCCTCCTTTCGAACGGGACTCTTATTTGTCTCCGTTGACGAGAGTTTACTCTCCAGTTCCGCGACTTTACCTTGAGATTTGTTGTAATCTACGTAGAGCTGCTCGTAAGCGTTTTGAAGGCACTGGTGCTTCTTCCCGAGCTCCTCTTTGAGAGACAATAACTCTTCTGTTGAAATAAGAGAAAGTGATTAGAACACTTAAAGAAATATTAGCAGATAATTATTACACATTACACTAACCGATATATTCCGTGTGTTGCCGATCAAGTTCCTCGATGCTAAGATTAAGATTTTTATTTTCATCTTGCAACTCGGTTATCTTTCTGGACAATTCAGCTTCCCTATTGCTCAAACCATCCTGCAGATCGGATTTCAAACTCACCGACTCGTTCGCTATAGTTTTCCCGAACTTCTCGTCGGAATCTGATTTTTCTTCCTTGTCGAGCACGTTCGACTTTTCTTTCTCGCTTTCCAGATTCCTCAGGGCATCCCGAATCAGTTTTACCTTCTCCTGATAATCCAACTTCGATATGACCGTATAAAAATCGTTTACCAACGCGATCTCGTCCTCTTGCATACGTTTCACGTTTCTTTCCACTTCGCGATTCTAAAGATAAAATAATAATGAAGGGACAAAGTTTGTAAAAGCTAACAAAAAAAAAAAAATATTTTACCTTCTCTTCCATTCTAACGATCCTGTTCACCATGTCTTGCTTCGCGCGTAAAAATTCCGCCTCCTGATGGCCGTCCGGAAGTTCGTCCATTATACTTCCGTTGTTCATCTGAAGCCGAGAAACGATATGACGGAACTCGATCCGAATACAATTACGATTAACGTCGTTCGATCACTCGACAATTCTCTCTCACCTTTTGCGTTCGTTTCAGCTCGGCCTCCAATTCACGGATCCTCACGGTGGCTTGGGCCAGTTGCTCCTGTAGCTGCCGAGCATGATTCTGATTTTTGGAGTTACGATTTTTGACCGACGGCGGGTCCCAAAAGAAAACCTCTCCATCGTCTTCTTGATTTTCATTCTGAAAAAAAAAAGAAGAATTTAAAACTGCCGGTGATCTTAAGGTAATCGAACTGATAAGATCTGCATAATATATAGAAGACTATAAAAGATTGTAACTTTGTATTCTTTTTTAGATGATTCGACGCTCCCGACCGATGAGACCAGCAAGTTGGTAAGAATTAGGATGATTGCGTCGGTTTCGAAAGGTCGCGAACATTGAAAGAACGCCAATGATGCTTCGGCGATTCCAGTTAAGAAGGAAAATGCATCCGCCGCGGGCAGAGCCGTATTATTAGCGACTTAGTATTGTTATGCACGTTTACATAAGAATCTCGTGTCGGTGAGAGACGGAGAAACAATGCGACTGTAACACGGTGTTTGTCCTGACCGTCGCCGTTCATGGTAAAACGCGAGGTAAAAGAGGAAAAAGAGGGAAGAAAAGAGAGAGAGAGAGAGAGAGAGAGAGAGAGAGAGAAAAGAGGAGGAGGAGGAGGAGGAAGAGTAGAGAAGAAAAGAAGAGTAGCCAGACTTATGCAATCCGTGTTACGAGTCCCCGTGGTGGTCGTCGTCGTAGTCATCAAGAAAGAAAGAAAAAAAAATATATAACCAAAGCATCGTTTTCTCGCGCGTATCGGCCATTCGAATTGCGCGCGTAACCGAATGGAAAGGATGTCAAGATTTTAGCGCGGAGACCTTACAAAATCCTTGTCATTCCACGAAGATTGTCCGAGTTATGCAATCGGGACGTACCTCGTCACGATTCTGATATACTTTGCCATATTTTTCTGCTTCTTCTTCCTTTTCTTTCGAACGAAACGTCCTATTCGAATATTTCGGCACGTAATGGCGTGCCGGGTCACGTGGGTGGCCCCAGTCGCCATATTGTCGACGCACGTGAGGAAGAATGGCGCTAAATTTGGACGAGGGTACCGAAAATAGCTGTCCATTCCAACTTCGAACGTTCATTTTCGTATCCACGCTCGTAAATTCTCATAATTTCTTGAAGGTGAGTCGCGGCGTATATAATATATCGTCATTAGTCACGAAAAGGTGTCTCTCTCTCTCTCTCTCTCTTTCTTTCTTTCTTTCTCTCACTTTCGAAAAGGCCGTAAAGAGGACCGATAACTAACCGTAAGTTCCCCCACCCCTCCTCCCTCCCTCTGCCATGCACAATGCATCGCTCCTTTGACAACACCGGACTTTTAAAAATGTGGCCCGAAAGGCACTCTTCATCTAAAAGTCAATTCGTAGTTCGCTTTTCAGTGAGAACGCATATAGCCTGCGGAGTTGTCGATCGCGATAAAGAGAAAGGAAAGAAAAAAAAGGACGGAGAGGGAGGGAGGAGAGAAGGATAGGGGGAAGTAAACCGAAGGCGATACAGTTCGCCTTGCCATAGATTCGATCTTCCTTGGAAATGCAAATAACGGTTAAAGACCATTTTTTATTCGTCCCTAGTAACCATTGTGGTCGGGTCGCGCTAACGAAATGGGACAGATAGCAATAATAATAGTAATAATCCGACGTTTTTCTCGAAGGCCTTTGGCTTTGGCGTGAAAGTATCGACGAATTAGATATGGAAGACTCTTTTTTTTATTTTTTTATTTAGATATTATGATACTATTTTTTTTTTATTCTTATGATAGTAATATGCTGCGGTAGGCCGATACGTCGAACGAAAAGAGGGTAGTATAAAATATGGACTCCTGTGTTCGAGTAAACGATAGGGTGAGGGATCTCGTTTTATCGTAATCTTATCCTTGAAACCAAGCCGCTTTCGTCAGGCCTATCTCTTTCTTTCTCTTCTGCATATCTTTGGAGATAAGGAAAAGAGAAAGAGTGCAACTACATCGTTTATTCAACTTAACCGCTTATTATCGCACAAGAAAGCAAGTTCCTTATAAGATAAGCGGCACCAGTTTCGAATTACATTATTTCTGATGTGAATATTTTTTAAATAATCAAATAAATGCAGGGTATGTACATAGTGGAACCTCGTTTATCCGGCCCAAATGGGACTGGGTTCGATTAGGATGACCGAAAATTCGAATAATCCGAAAAATTTGTTAACGACATAAATCACACAGTTTATATAGATTTTATTTTATTTCTTATACATTTTAGATACTTATACAACAATATTAAGACCATACGAGAAAATTTGGACAAACGTAGGTTCCATCGTATGAGAATTATTCAAAATATACTTTCGTTATTTCGGAAAACCGAAAAGAACCGAAGATCGATCGAGAGAATTGAAATCTAGCGTAAAAGCGCGGGAAAGTTGAAAGGAGCGCGACGACGATCAAAATCGCGCGTCACGCCGGCCGGCTCGGTACCACAAGTATATATATCTCGAATATGGCGATCGATAATCGAGATCTGTCCAACGATAGGTCGGCGAACGGTATTACGTCGAAAGATGACGATCGAGAATACCAGGAGCGGTGTCGTTTTATCGAGTTATGTATTCGGATACTCGATTTTGAATTCGAATGCGTCCTGAATCGATTCGATCGATCGGAGGATCGATAAAACGACGGACGCGACGTCCTGGATCGCTGAAGGAAT
>JAIFRP010000007.1:1672392-1692324 GCA_032403825.1 Odynerus spinipes | reverse complement strand
GGGGGGTAGATGGATTAATTAGACGACGTCGCGTACTCGTTGGAATATTTTATCGGCTAACGTCGGCGTAGCTGCCTTCGGCGACGCCGCCGCCGCATCGGAGCACTTGAAATTTGATTTTCAAGTTAGCGTTTCCTTTAAAGGACTCGGTCTGCTCTCGACGATGAGAAGGATTCGCGAGGCTACGAATTCGTATGCAGATATACTACGTTGATCGTTATCGCGATTACTGTAACTACTGGCTAGACGAGTTTTCGAGAAAGCAAAAGGAAAGAGAGAAAATGAAACCTGTATCATTGAATTACAAATTAATTACATTCCGTAGAGATAGTAGAAAAGTGCCCATTAATTTGAGATTAGTTTTTAGATAACGATGATGAACGTGTTATCGAATATGATATACATACACGTATGTTTTTTCCCCGAGCTGACTCGAGCAACAATTTGTCTAGAGTATGTCGTATAACTTGTAGTAAGTAATACCATTGAATACAGCAATAATATAAATAATAAAATATCCGCCATCTTTTGGTTTGCAAAAATATGGCAGGGAAGTGGTTAAATTCTTTAGGTCGAATTTTATACCGAGAAATATGCTAAAAGTTATGCAACCGGTTAACTTTTATCTCGAAGGTATTCGAACGATTTCAGAGTTTGATGGCGAACGTTAACGCTGGACGCGAATAAAGAAAAGAAGAAGGAAATCGGCTAATTCGATCGGACAGAGCGAATAAACGGTGTCCCCGTCGATAAAAATCCGATCGCCGTGGCGTTCCGCACCGGCGAACGTGGTGCACGTTACCCGCGGGCTGATTAATAAAGGCAGACTTCCCCGCAATTAGTTCTGCGATATGGGTTAACCGTTGCAATTTGCTAAGCCCCGTCGCTTTCTGTTACGCGAAGAGACAGATTCAGGAATTCTGGATACGAAACCTGTTTCCCATCGCTCGGTTTGTACGCTCGGTGTACGCTTGTGTTCCATCCTCCTCCAAGAGAGAGAGAGAGAGAGAGAGAGAGAGAGAGAGAGAGAGAGAGAGAGAGAGAGAGAGAGAGTTCAATGGCACTCACAAAGCGAGAGTTCGGCACATCGAACAGACATTTTTCGTCGAGTGAACGACAAGCAACGAGTTACGTGGACCGAGGACTTTGCTCACTGAGCCAAGTTTCTTTTTTATATCCTTCATAAATGAGTTACCAAAAAGGGAGGTGAATAAGAAACGGTCACGAAACGAACTGCGGACGAAATTAGGTTTCTTAACTCTTTAAGGCACAGGATTTTAAGACAAGCAAGGACTGTAATTGCATAGAAAATTTGTTTAATAAATACAAAATTTACTTTTATAGCATCACTTTTTAAAAATGTTCTTTTATGGTTGGCGCATAAGAAAATCTTGTACCTGACTTTCTCTCTCTCTTTCTTTTTTTTTCTCTCTCTCTCTTATAGTTAGTGTCCCGTTGGCCCAATTCCATGTTGCCGAGCGGCCCTTTGTGAGGCGCTCGCCCGCGCGCGAACGAATGCGCGAGAATAATGGCCGCGACGAAAAAGTAATTCATCAAGCACGTTGCCGGTAGGGTTTGGAGTGGTACGACTTGGGGAATGAAGCTCAATCGTTCACGAAAATCGCGACGTTATCCGGAGACGTCCGAGAGACGGCCGAGCGACGACGTGGATCGGCAGAAAGCGACGAGACGATATGGAAAAGGAAAGAAAAAGAAAAAGAAGCGGGGGAGGGGGAGAGACAGCCGGTATTCAAAACTTCCTTTCGAGAATGCCAAGCACGAGGCATTAATTTCCTCGGCGATTCGTCGTCGCCAGAAAGACGTTCCCTTACCTCGAATTGATACATCGCGAACGCCCTCGCCTTACACTTTGTTTTTCATTCATATTTTTCTTTTTCTTCGTTTCTTTTCATTCCTTTCCGGGCGAGCGCATAACTCTCGAACGTACTCGCGGTATTTTCAGTATCGTCACTCGTATTACTTTCGATGTTTCATCCAAAGTAACACGTATTAATTTATTATCAATTTTTAACATTTTTTTTACTGAGTTAACTTCTAATTATTATATTATTAACATAAATTTAATTCCGTTTCACCGTCAAATCATGAATCCTGATCTACACTCCTTCAAGAACGAAACCGAAGACCAGAAGTCGAAGTTTAGCGTATCTCTTACAATTTGAAAAAATTTATCAAACGATACTCAACCCTTTTCCCCCTAGCACCGTAAACTCTCGAGGTGCTCGTTTCGCAGCTAGGTTTCTCCTTGAATTTTCTACCCGGCGTTGCTTTACGCCGCGACCTACTGGATTTATATTCGCCGATTAATCTTTCCTCCTTGCCGAGGTAATACGCCGGATGACGCTCGCGAGAAGAGGAGGAAAAGGTGTAGGGAAAAAGAAGAAAAAAAAAGAGGAGGAGGAGGAGGAGGAGAGACGAGAGTAGTAACGCCAAGAGTCTATCGCTTTCACGCGATATGGCCCCCATACGTTTCGCGATCCTTGTATCCTTTCGAACGATTTACGTTCCTGCTTCCTCACCGTGTCCTTTCCCTTACCGCTTTTATACCCGGTGTACGGTGTAACGTTAGTTCACTTGAGAATTTCTCACTCGGGAGTTGGACATTTCGGTGTAGCACACCTGCCATAAAAATTTATTATATCAAATAGAATTTGAACAGAGGTTTATGAGGTTTTTTATAATAATTTCTTTTTTAAACGAACCGTTTCAACTTTAGAACAGACAAGTTTACGCGATCACCCTGTATATTTATTGCATATATGTACGTACTTACTCGTGCATCCTACATGTACATTCCTACATATACACGCGTATATATGTGCCACGTGAGTCATGCCGCGCGAATTACGCTCGTGTTCCTCCGTGTACTTGTAAGGCGAAAGGGTGGACGAACAAAAGGGAGAGTAAAGTCGGAAAGAGAGACAGAAAAAGGAGAGAGTGAGCATTTCATTTTTGTATTACATTTTATTTCGCGAAACTTAATAACCATAATTATCTTATATACTTATCATAAATAAATACTTATTTAGATAAAGATACTTATCATAAATAACTGGAATATCTATTTCAACGTTCTTATAAATTAATACAAAAAAGTTAAATAAAACACGTCGTGCTTAATGATTCCGCGAACGTTTCGCGTAGACCCATAAGAAAATCGTATTTGCATATCTCCCGTTCGAGTATACAGATCGGTACCGAGTTTTATCGAACTCTCGCAAGTCGCCAGTGGAAAAATATTGGATGCTGATGATTCGGGGAAATCTCCTGTCTCTCTCACGTATACCTACCTGTACGTACGTACACTTACACACACACACACACACCTATACTAGTGTCTATCTTTTCGAACGGTGGAACGGAATGCATAGTAACCAGTTTCGAAAGTATCTTAAGGAACGACGTTTTATGCATATGCGTACGACGTTACCGTGCGGGACATGTCCAATAAGCAACAATCTCCTACGAGATGTAACGTAGGGGAACTATGCTGTAACGGTAAAGACGAGTAGCCACGGCTGCTATACCGTCCGTCCACCGAATGGCTATTTATACGTTTTCGAATGGTAGCGAGGGGAAGAGCGACGAGTCGATAGGCGAACGCGTTAAATAAATTTGTAATTCTATCGATCGACGATTATGTGGAAGCAACGGACTCAGGAAGTGGATCTGGTCTTCGTATTGGTGACCAGGATGCTCGATGATATCGATGATGATGATGATGATGACAGGGATGCTACTGCTATCTTGCTATTACTCGAATCGTTTTATTTTCATCGATAATCAGATTACCATAGTAATGAACGAGCCAATGTACTATGTATACTCTGATTTATTTTTACTCGATTACGTCAAGAGTAACGACTTCCTTTTCTTCACGGTCGACGGCTTGCACTGGGCCTCGTGAGAAAGTTTACTTTTTTCGAGACTTCTTAATGAACTTTTTACGATGTCCCGGTGGTATTACTTGGAAATTGGTTAGGAGAGAATGTAAAGAATTTTTGACAACGGAATATATTTTATATTAATTTTTATTATTATTATAACTTGTCGCCGTTTAATAGAATAATTTATAATAAGTTTATTAATCTATCGCGCGTCCATAGAGAATAGGAATTGTTCCGGAATTCGTGTAACTTTCCTCGAAATAGTTGGTACGGATTAAAATCGTCTCGAATCGATATCCCAGGGATACGAGATAAAGAAAAGTATCCACGCACAAAGTGATTCCAGCGAAGAGATCAAGATCAAACGCAACAAACGGTCTTCCAATCGGTCTTCTTCCTCTGGCTCGACGTTATAAATCATGGAATCAATTGCGAGAAAGAGATCCAATCGAGTCGGTCTTTCTTCTACTCCCCGGCAGTCCGCTCGCTGGACTCGTCAGCGAGATCTAGATAATTCGTCAGTCGATCTCATGTCTCTTTTCCGCGTACGGCGAACTCTATTAGTCGCGCGAACGCTCTCCTGGCTGGTTGGATGGTGCTCTCTTCGTCCCGTATGCGGATCCGGCTGAGGACGCGCTAGAAATCCGCCTGATTAACGATCCGACCTGCCTGCTCGCTTGCCTGCTCGCCTGGCTGCCTGTCCGATCAGCTGCTGACTGATTAACGAGCCGGTTTTCCTTTCGCGATGCGATACGGTTTTGTTCTTTCTTTCGATAGCTCGCTATTTATTCTATTCAAGCGACACTTGGTATTAAAAAAAGTCAAACGAAGGTGAACGATCTTCGTGAAGGTTTTAGAAACGATTCTCTCTCTTCAAATTCTCATAAAAGCCGGTTGCTTTATGATCATTCCATTTTTTTTACCGACATCCGATCGCAAGAAAGTTAAAAAGTCGATACCTCGGTATCGGACAGCTACGTCATAATCTGTATATCGTTTTTCAGGATGCGCGAAGCCAGTGAGCGGATGAAGAAAAAATAAAAGAGGAAGGATACTCTAGGGAAGAAGTATAGTGTGAGAAGCTTAAAGACGCTATGGTGGTGGAGTGGTTGTGTCCCGGACTTAGGCCCACCGGAAGCCGTAGGCCTCGGCTCCTCCACTGCAAAGTGATTCTTCTCGACGAGCACGAGCTCCTGCAGGATGTACTGGTAAGTGTATAAACAATTTTTCTTTTCTTTATAAAACATATTACAAAAATTCTCTTTTTCATTTTACGAGTTCTTCGTATTTGAATAACCCTCCTAGAGAAGAATGCCCAATACCGATTTAGCAAAGGGAATCGACTTACCGGTTATCGTTCGATCGATTTATACGAAATTGATCGTTAGCTCGGTATAGCTTTACGATCGTTTTACGAGCCCCCTCAGCACGATCATCGACGCGATCATCGCCGTAATGGTCGCGCGAGCGCACGTGAGATATCGCCACGGAAACGTACTTTTAATCGTTCGATGCCGCGTACGCGGTAAAACGATATCGCCCAATGCAATGAAGTGTTGATTACGCTGATCCGCTCGTGCTACGTGTAGGTGTAACCTACGCGTATCGAATTTCCACGTTTGCGCGTTACTTCGATGCGGTTTATAACGCGCTATCGTAAGCCCGTTGCAAGATGGTCGATGATTACGATACGCATACCATTCATCGTGTATTATTGTTGTGTACGATCGTTACTTGTTTAAAAAAGTTTTTGTTAAACAAATTGCTACGAAAAAAATATTTCAAAGTCGCGGTAGGATGTTGCCGAACTACCAAAGATGGCGGACGCTTGTCTATCGGGTATATAATAATAACTGTCAGTGTTGAGCGCAATTTCGCGCAGAGGCCGTCAGGTTACGAGCACCCTGTTAATTGCCATTGGGCCCTAAGGGCCCGACATATATGAGAATGCACTCGTCATCCTGGTAGATTCTTTTCTCTACTACTCGGACGTTTCTCTTTTGTTTTTTCTTCTTCTTCCGTCCTCTTCCATTTTACTGTTCTCCATTTAAATGGAACTTTTCGATGAAGTAGCAGCCTATCCTTAACGACCCATCGGATACAAAAAGGGGAGAACATTTTGGCGGGAAATTTAAATGAACGAACCCCCATCAATTGGCCATATTTTAAATTACAAAAAGGCATTAACAAAATTGCCATTTTCGTGGACTTTAAAGGTTCCCCACGTAGTGTAACATCGAGCCGACCACCGCGAACGCACGGAAAATCGTAAATTACTGATCGTGATTGCCCACACCCTAATGGATGCCCTACTGCCGGTTAAAATCGCTTTTGCTCCGTAATGGAGAAGGCACGTATCCTCGAGATCCATCCCTCTCTCTCTCTCTCNNNACACACACACACACACACACACGTACACGCACCTGGCGAATTCAAAAAGATCTCGGGTATCGATCGAGCCGTTCGGTGGCAAATTAACAGGCATTTGACGCGTGGGAGAAGGAGATCCTCGCTCGATTAGTCCTCCGCGTATGGTTTATGACTTAACGACGTAATGAGAGGTGGACTTTAATTGCCGCAAAGTACACGCTTTACTCGAGTCTTGGATCACGGAGGGAGTGCGTCGGGACTCGCGCTTTGTAACTTAAAACCACTCATCGTCCTCGTGCCACGCCATTTCTGTACTTTCCAGTATATTTTCTGCAGTTAACGAAATTTTGTTTTTTTAAACTTAAATCCCGAAAATTTGTAACAATTTAGGGAGAAAAAATTTTAAGTTTTTGAATTTAAATTCTAAACATTTATTTTATCATTTGTATGGTCTTATAGTGACGATTAAGGGTAGCATGCAATCTAGCTAGGTTTCTAATTTAAAAAAACATCTAAAATTTTGTTAAATTGTACAGCAACCTCGTAATAATTTTATTTCCAATTTTTTCCTCTGGAGTTCTCATTTTACTTTAAAAAGACCACAAAAAGAAAGGAAATGTCAATCGATTCGCGTAAGAATACATGCTGAAGCTTATTGAAAGATAGCATCGATAACCAAGAGCGTCGGGCAATCGGCCGCTCGTTCACTTCGCTTTACTCTAACGATCATCAAGCCTTCGTCCACTCGTCCGTCATTAGAAGCACGCGACATTCCCCCGAACGCTGCATTCTCACGATGACGAGACTCTCCCCCTTCCACCCACCCTCTCCCTTCCAACTCAGCCCGTTAATGCGCCATTGACCAACGAGACCACGGGTGGACGTAAAAAGTCGCTCGAAAAAAGTTCGCTCTCTTTCAAGAGCACTCTTTTACATCCAATTATCGCATTATCTCGTCACTCCTCAGACAATGGAAAGAAAAAGGAGAGGAAAAAGGAAGAACGCGGATAACCCGAACTTCCCCATCTTTTTGATCTTTTTTTTTCTCTAGTGGGAACTTTTTTTCTCGGTCGCAGGGAACATTTTGTACATTTTATTACGCTTCCAAATATAATTCGATCTCTCTAAAAAATTGTTCCTCGCATCGGATAATGATAATATTCTTTAATTAAATTTCCCTAACTAATTTAACCGATTAGTTAAAAAAAAAGTGGAGACAAATATTGTATCGCATTTGTTTTCCCTTTTCCTTCCCATTTCTCTTTCCACGAGGAATCCTTTACACCGATAGACCGTTCATAGGGAAAACACAACTCGTGCTTCGTGGCCTATCGACCCCGGCATTAAATCGTCGCGGCGAAAGATCGTATTCGTCTTCCTTACTCGGCAAAGCAGAGAAAGAAAAAGAAGAAGAAGGGATTCTTCCGATCGTTCGGCAGCCGCACAGGCCGCAAACCCGCAGCCGCAAACCGGCGCATAGAGATTCCGCAGGCAGCGGCTCGCAAAACGCCTCTAATTAATTCCAATTACGGCCGCTCCCAGGGCCGAAGTCCGTGCTTACTATCTATTACGTTCCTTCCTTTCTTCTTCTCTTCTTCTAACCCTTCCTTTTATTCCTTTTCTTCTTCTTCTCCTTCTTCTTATGCTTCTCATTCGCGGTAGCTACGAATGCGATGCGAGCTAACGTCGTGCACGCAACTGTGCCTTTATTTCTCTACGATCGATCCATTTCTGGAAGAACACGAAAAGATGGGGGAGACCGAATGACTTTTAACACGTTTAATGCCATGGGGNGGGGGGGGGGTGAGGGTTATCGGTGACTCCTATGGCATACTATTCTCTACAAATAAAGCAGCGATTAGGGATTTAAAATCGTCAGCAACGTTAACCAACGCAAGTAATACGAGTGAATAATTCGGCAACATAAAAATAAATCCCCAAGAAAAGGATAAGCATTGGAAGAAAAAAGACTATGGTGCCTTTAGGAAACGTAATTGCGAACGAAACGTTTCCATTTATCATCGTAGGAATTCGTTTGATTAACCCCACGACTCGTAAGACGATGATTTATCTTGACGCGACTACTCGTTGGATACGCCTCGGGAACGACCCATTATCGGCTTTCTTATTTATGGTGTTCTACGAAAAAGAAGGAATATATCGAGAGCTAGCACGCGTTTCTTCTTTACAATTAGACCCACCGCAGGCATGGCAACTATACTACGGCTAATCGAATAATGATGCATATCGCGTTAATACGCGAAACGATTTTCCCTTTAAACGCGCGCACACGCTGGAACGATTCGTCTTGGTTGTCGAAGGGAAGCTCTCAACGTGATGAATAATAATCGTGCGTCGTTGTAAATTATTTCGTTTCGTTATTTTCTCTTTTCTTCTTCCCTCGGTTCTTTGTGCATCGTGCCAAGTGTTTCCACGAATTTATAATTTGTCATCGCCATTTAACTCGTTGAATATTATACTGTTAAGTCGCTCTCAGGTAATACCGAGTCTATCGGCTTACGACGAGTATTTATTTCTACGTCGTGTAGTATGTATGTACCATCGCTAGCACGTTCCTATCTTCCAAAGCGATAAACGAGCAACTACCGTCTACGTGCACGACGCTACAAGAGTTATAATTTTGCGGATTAATATTTCTCATCGCAGCGGGTTCTAGCTGGTATAGTCCAACGCGAACCGATGTTCGTGCCGGACCGCTGGCTGTTTCTTACAAGCCGATTATGCGACAAGGACGAAACACTTAACTATCTCTGTGTCTCTCTATCAGGGGAATAAAAAAGATTAACATGACCAGCGTTCAACAAAATTCGCGTGTCCTTCGCGTGCGTTAGGTCTCAATGAACGCGACAAAAAAAAAGAGTAGGATAAAAAAGAGAATAAAATGAAGGGAAAATTGGTTTTCTAGGCCGTCCAATTTTCAAAGAATCTGTACATTCCACAGGAACGAAAAAAAAGGAAAAAAAATAGGGAAGAAGCCACACGTATGGTAGTTCACTTCTCAGAAAGCTCTTACATAATTCAACGTCCAATTTCGCGTTCGTTCGTTCGGCGATTCTTCGAGCTTGTAATTACCCGAATCGAATTTAAGGGCTCGCCCATCGAGAGATAGCAAGTAGTACGATCGCCGAAGCTACCTCTCTAGCACGAATTCCGATTTGCACGTTCTTTCTCCTGCGGGCTCTGAGATCCACGAGATCTTCGAGATCCTCGACTATTCGCGCCCTCGGGCGTTCGTGGATTCTTATGGCTCGGCCGATGTGGCACGAAGGGGAGGAAGAACGACGAAGAAAAGGAAGAAGAAGAAAAGGATGGAGAGGAAGAAGAAGGATGAGGAAGAAGAAGTATACGTAGTATCCCGAGGTATTCGTACGTTCGTTCTCCCCTGTTATTAGGCGATATACCAAAATTACCGGGCCACCTTCCTTCCTTCCTACGGGGCAACCCCGTTCGACCCAAACTCACGAGCACCACTAATTCACGCTGCTTTTCGTCCGTCGCCATCTTTCTTTCTCTCTTTTCACTTTTGCGACTACTCTGGAACGATACGTTTTAACACTTTATACCATGAATTAATTTACTTACGACTTTGTTATTAAATTTTTCTGCTATCGCATAGTTTTTGGTACATCGTAAGCGTAAAGAAAAGAAAAGATAAATTTTATAAATATTTATCGTGTTTAAATCACATAAGTTCATTTTATATGTCCTTTCAAGTACCATCAAGAATTGTGGTCACGTTTAACTGCTTAGATAGAGAAGTACTTTCAAATACCGTCAGGATATAAAGGGTTAAAATAACTCAACGATATCTATCCCTATCGCCTTAGAAATTCCTCACGATCGTTTCGCATTTCTGCACTTTCACGAGGATAAGTCCGACGTGCGTTGACTTTACTACTTGTTAATGGCCGTGTTATTTACGAGTTTACTACTTCATTATCGTCCGGTCTATTAGCTCCGCGTGTACCATTTATCGTATTTGTGCTGGAAAATATTGCGAATTACTTTTGCGATTCGACGTATATCATTATTTCAAAGAACAAACGTACGAACACCCACACACGCACACACACACACACACACATCAGACTTTGATTTAACTTTAGACATCCCCCCAGGGTTAAAGGAAAAAAGTCTGAACTTTTCGGAAACAATAGGAATCACGGCGCGTCGCGAGCACAAAGTTTCCGTAGCGATTTTCCTTCGTCCCACTCCCTTCCGCTTCCGGTAACGGTGGAGGGGAGGGGGGATGAACGTCTGGTCTGCGCCCGAGAAAAACTGGGCGGGACCGGGTGGCTCGTGAAAAGTTCGACGCCGGTGAAATTGAGAGCGGTCTCTAATTATACTGCAAATCGCTCGCTTCGTCCTTCGATATCTCGAACTTCATTGTCAACGCTGGCTGGACCAGTCCCCCCCTCTTTTTCTCCATTTTCTCGACATTTTCTCTATTTAGAACGCCCAATTGTTACGCTATCAGCCATTGTAACGCACGAGGCTTCGTTCGAAGCTATCGAATTGGAGACAATCGTGGGGGGTCACGTGACGAGCTCGGGTCAGATAAAAATATTCACGTCCGTTATTCTCGGGAATGTCGTGAGCAGGAAGCGAGGATTTTTTTATTTCATGGCAAAATTAAACAGGGTGGAGCGTCATGAATTATATAAGAAATTACAGTAGAACTCTAAGATCGATTCTAAGATAGCCATGGCCAAAGGGAAGCGATATAATAATAATAAGAGCAAACGGAAGTGGGAGAGGCATCGTGATCATGGATTATTAGAGGTTATGGAGAAAGAGGATAGGATGGACGCGGGTTGGTAAGCGCTGCACTTAAGCCTCCTATTTCTCGCCATCGATATACATAACCTATACATACATACGATACATGCATACAGGGTGTATCCGGGCACGATATCATAGAACCAGTCCCGGCACGACTGAAACGTGCTACTCTATATATATATATGTATATATGTATATACACCAGAACCGAAGAGAAACGCGAAAAGAATGGTCATGCGTCAAGATATCGCGAGCGGATAAACGCGTAACCCTTTCCGGCATAAACCAGATACCGGGGATACGGTTAGGTTATATCTCAGAAGCGAGAACCTCGCGATCGAATTAGCATATTATTTATGAGGATGAGGCTTGGGATGCGCTCCGTTAGCTGAGAATGGAGTCGTACATCGTGGGAATTAATAAGCATGCTCCAAGATTTTCTAGGTTTCTTACATTTTATTTCCGTGGGTCGTTAAAGAGCACCTCGTTTGCATCGTTACGAGAAAATCATGTACGATTCGTTGGCAAGAAGGTGTTTACACGTAGCCATCGTCTTCTTCTGGATAAAAGTTATAAAAAAAGGAACAGAAGAAAGAGGAACACTTTCCTGAAGAAGTAAAACCCCCCATGGATCTCCGTGGATATCTTTCTTCTTACGCCATTTCCGGTATTTCTTACGCTCCTCTGCTTTGGGATAAATGCGATCCCTCAGGAAGTATCCCCTCTATATTTCTCCCCGTTTCCTCGTGAGATACGTCATTGGCAGCGCGTTCCAGCGTCGTTAGGATCACCCCAGGAGATTCTCGCGATTCGAACGAGAGGAATCATCATCATCGCCGTCGTCGTCGTCGTCGACGTTCGATGGTAAACAAGAGAGAGATGAGACGAGAGTGCCGATCGCACTCGAGTACCACTTTTCTACCCGAGCCTCTCTAAGTGGCCTCCGAGTATTTATCTCTTCTCTTTTTCCACTCCTCGAGCGAAGTATCGGCATTATAATTACAAGGAGTCGTAAGTGACTGTTTCTTCGGGGAGTAAGCTGGGGGGGTTGTATCTGCGAGAAACGGCAAGACTCTGGCAAAAAGGAAAAGACAAAACAGGGGATGGGGTAGGTGATGGGGTTGGGGTAACGTGAAAAAGCGATCGTCGCGCCGAAGACTTTTTCTTCTGGATACGATCGTTAATCCTTATCTTCTTGGAGAAGAAATAGGGGATCGCTCTTTCGGTGATCGTCTTTAAAAATTGCAGGAATTACTCTAGCCTGATGGCCCCGCGTGCTCGTCGATTCTCCGTAGCATTAACGGAGGAATGGATAGCTCGGAGGGCTACGGGACGATTTGTTGAAATTTTCGGAACTCCTGGGATTACGGGAAAAGGGAAAAGCAGGAAGGAAAAAAGGAGAGAGAGGGAGATAGAGAGAGAGAGAGAGAGAGAGAGAGAGGGAAAAAAGAGGACAAGGGTTCACTGTGCTCGCTGAAAGGCAACGGAGTGAAATAAAAGCAAGAAGCACACGAGCTGGTGCTCGCTTCCCTTTTCCAAGGAAAAAGGCGAAATCTCATTACCGTATGTCGAGAATCTTATTACCAGTGTTAGGATCGCGGAACAACGACTCCTTTCTCCGCTTTTTCGAGGCCGCTCGAGTCTCGGCCGACTTTACCGTGAAAACGTTCGCCCAAAGTCGATTTTGCATTACGGTGCTCCGATTCCCACGAACGAGAAGTGTACCTTTGCTGTGAAGCTAAAGCGTAGCTGTGCTAAAGCAGGAGAGAGAAAGAAAGAGAGAGAGAGAGAGATGCAAAAAAGGGGAAAGAGAGATAGAAAAAGGAGAGCAATGTCTAAATAAACGGTTTGCCTCTCTTGCCGGGAGTATAAAAAAAGGAGAAAGAGATTGGCGCCGTTGGTAAGAGAGAGAGAGAGAGAGAGAGAAAGACGAAAACGCGAAGTATAAGTTAAAAGAGGTACCAGGAGGGAAAAAAGGAACGGGGAAAAGAAGAAATGAAAGGGAGACAGAGAGAGAAAATAAGGGCGAAAGGGAGGATCGTTCGGAGCACGCAAACCAAAGATGATTACCCACCTCCTGGAGCTACACCCGACTTGGAGGCCCCGAGGGACCTGGTAGGACCCTCGTCTTTCTTTCTCCTTCTTACTCGTTCCTTTAGAATCTGCGTCTCCACCCGTGCGCGTCACTTTTATTATGACATTTCTACGTTCAACGATGGACCTCCACTTAACTAACCTCGAGTGGCCACTTTGGTGTTCGGGCCTCTAAACTCAAGAAAGTACGTAAACGTTCCTATAAATTTGGGATAAAAAAAGAAAGAGGCACGATCTTAAATTGATATCGTGTCCTCGGCGAGTAGAGAACTCTTGAATCTTGCAAACGGTAGGAACACGTACCGACTGAGCTCTGGAATAAGGAAAAGAGGAGAAAGGGAGAGAAGGGATATAAAGATGGACCTTGAACAAGAGTCGAACGTGCAGTATCGAGAAGGACGTTGCCGTTGTTCGTTCTCCACGCTTCTTCCCTCCTCCGCCTCCTCTTCTCTTCTCTTCGTAAGCATCATCGTCTTTTTATCCTCCTCGACTACCGTGCCGCCGACGATACATTTTCCTGCGCTTTCAAGCCCGCGGCAAATCGGGCCGCGTTGCAGGTGAAACGAACGAACGTTCTGTTTCCGTTTCACTTCTCTCTTTCTCTCTGCATACATATTGTACATACATACATCTTATATACGTTACATATATACACCGCATCTCCATACCCACGTTCCTCGTTGAACCTTCCCTTTTTACTCGCTCCCGTTCATGCGGCCACCACAAAACGGCCGTTTCTTCCGCAACGGAATTCCGATTTCTCGGATCTCGTTTCACCGTAGCCTCTTCCATACTTCCTCGACCTACCGGTTCTTCAACGACACGCTTTTTTACTTTCGATCGGAATATGGACGAGTATTCGAGATCTTTGGGACTAACAATAACGTTTTTCCAAAGTAGCGACCGTTCGTTCACCCAGCTTATTTCAAGCTGATCTACGATGAACGGGTTTCCAATGAACCTATTTGGTACATTCCATTCTCTGCTACTCTTCGGTAACGTCGCCGTCCTCGACACGATTCCGATAGCTTCAATTTGATTCCCCCTAGGGTTCGATTGATCACGTAGAAGGGAAAAGGAGAAAGAGATCGAGAAATTCCATTCTCATAGCTAGAGACAAATCTTTCGTGGGGTCTGCTAAAGACGGAAGGGGCCACCCTGTACATACACATGCTGTCCCGTGACAACAGCGTCTCGTACGTGCCCCAATCGTACACCTAAGTTATATGTGTTGTACCTAAGCGACGTACGTACGTACGTACGAACTACGACAACAACTGATACGAGGACGACGTCGAAGCGACGATCCTCGGCTACGCCTCGACGCTTCTCGGGATAGCACGGCCATCGAAAATTGGTATTCCCCGGTAGGTATGAGTTAGCGGCATCGGTATGTGAGTATTATACCTTTTGTATTCCGATGTGACACGCCTCCGTCACGTTTGCGGGCGTACAACGACGACGACGACGACGACGACGACGACGCTGGGGTCTTACGGCCCCAGCCGAGCGAGCTACGATGACAACGGACACGAACGAACGAGAGGGAAAAAGAGAGAAGATGGTAAAAGGGAGGTGGTAGGTAGGAGGACAAACGATAAGTGTCCTCGGTGTACCTACGAGACGAGACGTGCGTGTGCGACGAGTAAGAGAGAGAGTGAGAGAGAGAGAGAGAGAGAGAAAGATGGAAGGCTAAGGTGTATGTGTAAAGGCACGCTGGTAGAGGAGCAAGCACTGTCCTCCACCTCCACCTTCTCCTTCTTCTTCGAGTATGTACGTTTGAGAATACATTATGTAAGCAAAAGGTGAAAAAAATCTCTTGGAATATCCCCCTTCCTATACCGAACCTCCTCCCCTCTCTCTTTCTTACTCTTCCTTTAGGCATCTCTTTGGCTTCTATCGAAAGGCACCTTTCTTCCTCTCCTCCTCCTCCACCTCCTCCTCCTCCTTCTCATCTTCCTTTCGTCTTCTTCTTCTTCTTCTTCTTCCTTGACTCCACGTTCCTCCGTCCCTCTCTCTTTCTCTCTTTCTTGGTACTTACAGGCCGCAAGAGTATCAGGGCATAGACCCTCGCTCTGTTATACGTATACGTATCCTGTACGTCGAAAGGTACCAAACCCCCATTGCACTCTATACACGGTGAAGCGTTCAATCTTTTACCTCGCGTACATCTCGTTCCCCCGCGAATAAACGGACGCGGGAGATCGGAGAGACGATTTCGTTCGGTCGTGAAATCCTTCCGCGTATTTCAACGGAGGGTGGCCCAGCTCGCACGTTGAATTATTTCGAAACGGGACGAATCCTCCGTGAGTACCAACATGTCCACCGCATGTGCATCCGATATCCACGGGAGCAGTGAAATCAATCGTGCGAAATTGTCTCCCACTGGCATCGATACTTTTGTCATTTTTTACTCTGCTTTTCACCTGGCACACCCTGTATATGCGAAATCGAGCCGCTCGGGCTTCGAAAGAGACAAGTATGGGAAAGAGGAGTAGGGGGCACGGAAAAAAGGTGAAAACAATGCATCCTGGAAGCCGAACGAACTCCTCCGCGAGAAGAGCGATGGTGGATGCGAAAGAGGGAGATGGTTGGGGTAAAGGGGGGTGGTAGAAGGGAGGTGGGGTGGGGAAGACCGACGGGACCGATCGTCGTCGTCTTTTCTTCTGGACATCGACTATCGGACGTTGGATTACCTCTGGCTTGCTTCGGCTTTTCAACCATGCCGAGTTTCGACGATTTTTCAAGCTTCCTTTTTCTCTTCTCGTTGCTATCCAAATTCCTTCGACCGTTCTTTGCATTGTCATTTTATTATTTCCATGTACAGCCGTTGATGTTTTTTTATTAGTCAATTTACGCGTCGATTAAACAACCCATTACGGCGCGATATCGAAAGAGGAAATGTTTCGTTCCGCGTCGTTGAGAACGGTAATTGCTATAGAATGCGATTCTTGGATTGTGCGTGCGATTAAAATAACAGTCGCGTCTTGTCTCTCTCCCTCTCTCTCTCTCTCTCTCTCTCTCTCTATCTATCTCTGTCTTTTTTCCCTTCGGTCGTCTTTTCTCGTTTTCATTCGACCCTACTCATTTTTCGCTTTTTCCAGTCGCGAGACGATAACGGAGAAATAAGTAAAAGAAAGAGCAAGGGAGATAGAAAAAGTACCCAGCGCCATTTTCATTTACTCCGCGTCCCGCTTATCGGGCTAAATCACAATACACGGACGAAGTCACACTTTGCCTCAGCGCGACGTGTCTCGACTAACGTAGTAGGCGCTGAAGTCACGTGATCGTGATCGCCAACTTCCGTAACGTGTCGCGTAGCTTTGAATAATGGCGGGAGAAGATACGACGCTCGTAAAAAAGAAAAAAAAAGAAATTCCGTTCGTATTTGTATTTTGTTCGCCGAAGCCGAAAAGAATTTCGGAATATTTCTTGAAAAAGGATAGAGGGATCATGTGAAGGTATCACGTACCGATGTTGGAAATATCTCCAACGTAGGAAGAATATTTCTTTGGGTTCGTGCGTTTTTCTCGGCTTTACGAGCACGGGCTCGCGTTTTCGAAAAGCTTCGATCCTCGTGCCAGGCACACAGATTACGGAGATTTAAAAGGTTTCGCGGGAGTAACCGGTCGAGTTGGGCAGTAAACCTTGGACATCGCCATTCGACGTTTCCTCTCCTCTCTTATGCCCCCATAGAGTATCTACTGGGTTAGAGAATATACATTGCACTGTTGTAAACTTTTTATGGAATAAAAAAAGAAATTAGAAAAATCATAGTTCATATTTTTCCTCGAAAGTATAGAGATCCGATAGCCATCTCCGGATGTCGTGATAAACGACAACTTAAACGATCCAAAAAGAAAAGAATAAGAAACACAAAGGCAAGGATAAAGAATGAGACATCTTGAAAAAGTCAATCTCTTTTTCCCTGCGAGAACAAATCGCGAAGAAAATGGAAAGCCTTGGATCAGTGATAGGTGCTTGGCACCTCGTAGTAAAAGTGCAGGTGCAAGCGGCCGAGGATAGATGTCGGTGGTAGATAGTTCGGGGCACCCACAATAAATTTCACGATGCTACGATCCAGATAGGGAATCGACGCCGAGAAAGAGAAAGAGAAAGAGAGAAAGGGAAGGCGAAGTAGACGCGGTACGTTCCTCGTGCCTTTCCTTCTTGCCATTGACCTCGGAAAGTGTTGCCCCTGCAGACGCGAAACGCTCAGGAAAGTGTTCCATCGCGCATTACAGACCGAGAATCGCGTTAGCCGAGATCTCGTGCTCGTTTAACCTGTTTGTCAAATAAAACACGATCTATTACTCAATGTTTTCACTTTTTTATACATACTTCCATACTGACGAATTAATGGAGTTACGTGATCTCGATGAGTACCGGTACTTAAACTTACGACGATAACAAGTACCGGTATTTGATCGGTAAAAAAGAACTGCAATACTTTTCTTCCCCGGGAAAAGGAAAATTCAATGCCCCGTAGAACAATAGGATGAGCTTACTCTACTCAACGAAACCTCATCTTTTAATTTAGCTCAAAGAGACAAAGGCTCTTAATAGAAAAAAGTACAATACTCTCGCGTCCTTGTACACACTTACGCTCTTCCCTTTCTCCCCGTTAAGTCCAACCTTTAAAATGAATGTCCGATGTCGGCTCGCATTCTCGGCGAACAATGTGACGAATAATTAGCGTCGCGTGACACGAAATACGCTCCTCCTACGAAGGCTTTATGCACGTAGCGAGCGGTACACCGCCAGCGAGAGTCATTTAGTGGTTTACCGGAAACTCATCGAGTCTCTTCCCTCTCCCCAGCCTCTCCTGCCCCCTCCTTCTAATATTTCACGCTCAATTAAACGTACCTGCCTCGGTAACGATAATTACGAGGTGGTGGAGACTCTCGTCTAGTGCTACGGAATACCCGACGGAACTTGCGACTTTCAATGCGATCGCTTCTGATAAAAGTTAACGATCTAGTGGTACGTTCTTGCGCGAATAGTGGGAACCGAGTACGAGGGATTTACGATCAAAAAAGAAGGTGAAAAGAGGTTAAGTACGAAGAAGGAGAAAGAAGAAAGGAAATTACAGATGATCAGTCTTCGCTCGACTTTTTACCGACTCGTCTGAAATCCGTTCTCGAAAGAGAAAGAAATGGATCGGACGACGAAGAGGTATGAAATTATTTTCTGCGGCTTCGATAATTGATAACGTAAAAGAACGAGAGGAAGAATGGAGAGGAGGGTACGTGACGAAGGACTCTTACACGGCTCGAAGACAACCTGATGGGGAGGAAGAGGAAGAAGAAGAAGAAGAGTGGGTATCGCTGCAACGCTAATTACGAGCAAACAGAAGGATATTCTCCTATCGTGTGCGAATAAGGGCTCCCACACACGCATGTACGATCGAATACGCGTATTCGTGGAAGCAGCTCACGGGGAACGCAACAAACGATCAGGACACGAAATACGCAGCGAGATTCGCCGTTAGCTTCCCTCGGGGGAAAGAGCGTTCGTTTCCTCCCGTAGCGGCGAGAACGTCACGGCTCGCTTGAGAAACGGAAACCACCTATTCCGATCTCGGCTCGTTCGCGAGTATGTATGCGTATATGAATGTGCATGTGTGGCTGGAGAGAGGACAATATGAGAGAGAACCGATTTAACAACGAAAGTCGAAGCTAAACGCAATGGCTTCCCCACCCTACCCTATGCTCTTTGTCAAACGATCGTGTCGCGAACGATCCTATTCGTTGAACTCGCTTGTTCCGCGGGGACGTTTAAACGAGCGAACGGGATTAATTAGTCGCTCAAAAATTGAGTTTAGGGGATAGCTTCGTTCTTGGTTGAAAAATTTCACCTAGCCCGTCGCGATAAGTTTAATTAGACACGCGTAATTATTAGATACTTTTTCTGAACACGATCATCCTGTTCCTACGTGCACGTATGTACGTGGATGGAGATCGTAAGGTCGCTAAGAGTAAATCGATCGCGAAGCGAAAAGAAAGAAACCGTTAGAAAAGGAGGACGCGAAACTTCTTATTCGAGTCCAGTCTCGATCTTCGAAGATCGATAGGAAGAAGAAGAAGAAGAAGGAGGATCGAAAGGAACAACAACGTTCTCTAGTGGTCTGACCAGCTAGACGTGCCCAATGACGCGTGCTATTCGCGATTTAAATCGCTACGCTCGATCGAACGCTCGATCGGCGACCGTAAGAGTGATCTATGGTCGAGAGTTGCTATCGTAAAACTAATTTCCCCTCTCTCTCTTTCTCTCCATCTAACGACAAAGATATTCTCGCAATAACTCGATCTCTCGATCTTGTTACAGAGCTCCAATCTCGGCCAGGAATTGTTGGACAGAGTGTTCAGGCATTTGAATCTATTGGAGACCGCTTATTTCGGACTTCGTTACTTGGATCACGAAAATCAAACGGTAAGAATTGATTGGATATCATTAGAAATCACGAGAGATCACGAGAGATCGTTCTTCTATTCTTTTCCATTTCGTCTCCTTCATTTGTTTCTTGTATCTCCGTGAACGATCCAAGACATCTTGGATATCCTTACACGACTTTTGTATTCTTTTGAAAGTGAGAGGGATAGGGAGAGGAATAGGTCCCGAGGGAAGTCCGATTGGCTAGCCCTCCAGGCACAGACGGATAGGATTATTATCTACGGGAAATGTCGAGCTGCTGCAATTTCCGCTCGACTCGATCGACAGTCTCGACGTAATGCTCCTCTCTCTCTCTCTCTCTCTC
>JAIFRP010000007.1:1650401-1672376 GCA_032403825.1 Odynerus spinipes | reverse complement strand
TCTCTCTCTCTCTCTCTCTCTCTCTACCTGTCTATCTTCCTCTCTCTCTTTCTCTCTTACGCTATCACTCGTTACGATATAATTATATAAAAGTAATTTCCCTCTGACCCGCCCACTTCTCATCATCCTCCTACAGCTATTCATTCCTCTTTTCCAGCAATGGCTCGACCCGAGCAAAAAAATCGGCAAGCAACTGAAGGTCCAAAAGGGAGATCCGAGCTCGGACGTACACACGCTTTACTTCGGCGTCAAATTTTACGCGGCGGATCCGTGCAAGCTCATCGAGGAGATCACCAGGTATGATTTTTATTCAATAGAAACAACCCCTCTTCTTTTCAGCCGAGGGGGAAAAAGAGAGCGCGGACAAAAAGAATCCGAAGGGATTCGTGGTAAAAGTGCGAATGAAAAAATCGGATTTAAACGATAATTCCCCTCTTTTTTCCCTCCCTTTCCTCTTTTTCTTTCGCGAAGTTACATTTCCGTAGGCTCGTCGACGCGTCGAACGCTATTACGGGTTAAAAAATGCAGTTTCTCTGATATTGCAAACGATATGTGTATTTGTGTGCGTGCGTGTACACGTGGTAGGTGGATGCTGTAATCTTTCAATCAGTCTCGACAACACTAATGGAGTCTACACGATATATATATACATATATATATATATGTATATATGTATATATGTATATATAGGTACGTATCGTACGATTCTTTCTCTTTAACCCTTTTCCTCCCTCCCCCCTCTCTCTCTTCCCTCTCCGAAGTACGTACACGAGTGGTATCGCAGCCGGTAGATGACGGTACCCTTCTCGTTATCCTAATGAGTCAGATTACAAATTCCACGTTGGTCGTCCTTTAAAATCTCTTTACTTCGGGGACTTTTCGACATCGACGCCAAGATGGAAGGTGGAGGTTGAAATTTAATATCATCCGTGCTGCATTCTCTTCCGGGAAATAACGTCTTCCTTACTCAAGACGAAACAATACCGCCCTCCACGCACGCAGGGGCACACGGATACATATTCTGGCTTCAAGATTCTTTTATTACGGATTCTTACACACTCGTCCGGGTCGAACGTTATTTTATACACGAGTGACGACGAGCTACGGCGATATTAAATATCCCCGGTCCCTTGTAATCTATCATATCGAGATAACTAATAGACATCATCTTCGTAATGATCGTAGGATGAGGTGAAAGGAGGTCCCGAGTACCGTCTACTCGAATTATCGATTATATGCAGCGGGAGAAGAATAATCGCGAACTCGTTCCATCTTTTACCAGTTTCCTTCTCTTTCTCTCTCTCTCTCTCACACACACACATATGCACATACACATACACACATATAGTTATACCTGTACGGTTTGGAAATCACGACTCATTATTACGCGACAACCCCTTCTGCGCGCCGGTGAGATTTGACTTTAATTATGCGTCGAATCCCCCTACATCTCATACAGAGCACGATTTACGTTCACCACAAATATACATATATACATATACATATATATGCATACATTTGTATACGTAGCACGCGCGAGATTTAACTTTAATTATGACGCGGAGCTTTCGTACCGATAAATGGGGAGAGTCGACAAGCAGCAGGCAGGAATACCAGTACCGGTACTAACAGCAGAAGCAATGGAGGTCTCTCGCCCCTGTTTTCCTTCTCTTCGAGAGAGAAAGGGAAAAAAATGAAATCCAAGAGCGTGCAGTCTGTCATCAATAAACCAGCTCGATTGATTCCTGCTCTTTCCTTTGGGAAAAGATGTGGAGAGAGAGAGAGAGAGAGAGAAGAGGAGTACAAGATAAAAAGAGATAGAAGATGAAGATGAGAAAAAGACAGAGAAAAAAGGTTCCTTAGACTTCGGCGCACTTTCATCTTCAGCTGAACGTTGGATCCATGGAATTCATAAAAGTCGACGTACCAAACCCCATCGTGTCTTCTCTCTCTCTCTCCCTCTCTCTTTTTTCTTACTCTTTTTCTCTTTTCTTTCTAAGCTTCACCACGAGATAAAGGCGAATCCTTTTTCCCTTAGGCGATGCTCGGTGTCCCTTACCAACAGCAACGACACGGATATCGATTGCTTGTAATTCTTTTCCCAGTAGCAGCAACAGCAACAGCAGCAGTAGCAGCAGTAGCAACAGCGAACTGTCACACGCGGAACGAGCAAAGTTCGACTCCCTTTCCACTTCTCTCCTTGTTTCCTTATATCTCTTTTCCAAGTCCTCTTTCATCCTTCCACCTTCTCATCCTTCTTCGCTTTTCTCTCGATGTCTCGCCTTTCGCTCGAGATGTTATTGCAACCGTGCCGAAAGTAGGTAGGTGTATATCTTTTTCGGCTGGGAGTTTATACGAGTTGTACGAGGAATCACGGTATCCTGGGTGGCGTGGATGAAGCAAGGGGAGGAGGGTGGAAGGCTTTGGATGGATCGTTTTCAGCAAAGAGTCGTCTCCTCTCCGTCAGAGGAAATAGAAGAAAAAGTGGAAAAAAAATAGGAACATCGAACTCGTGAAAAATACATCTCGCGTGCAAGAGAAGACGACAAAAGAAACATTCGCCGTGCCTACGAGAGAACCTTGTCAAAGTATTCCAATTTTTTATTTCAAGACGATAACTTTATTCGATAAATACCGAGCGCTAATGACGATCGAAGGATTTCGTTTTAAAAGTCGCGTCGACAAACCGGTGCACCTCGTAACGGTAAAGGAATAGCCGGTGCAGTCGAAAAAAAAAAGAGAAAAGAAAAGGAAAAAAAGGTGGAGAGGACTGGGACAAGAAGAAGGGTGAGAGGGGGAGTTTAAAAACAGACGAACTCAATCTATATGCTAATACCTCTCATCCTTTATCCACGAGCATGAGCAATCGATGGGACGTATAACGCGCGTGCCGCTCACGTGCGAACTTCGACTCCTTCTCATATTATTATCATCATTATCATCGTCATTATTATTATTATTATTAACATTATTATTACTTCCTTCAACATTAATTTTCCTTCTACAAGACCTCCCAGATAGTTTCTCCACTCGAATTTGTACTTAATTGTATGTAAGTGTACACGTGTATCATAAGCGTATGTTCCCGCGCGCGCGCGTGCGTGCGTGCGTGCAACACGAACGTGGTTTATTTAGAAAAGGAAGGCCTGGAAGTTGAGAGTAGCCGACGCTACAAAAATATTCCAAGTGGCTTGGCGTGTTCACCGTGGCCTAACTCGTGCTTTTAACGTGCCGGTGGGTGGTTGTAGAACGAAAGAGAAAGACCGAGATAGAGAGGGGGCCCCCCACCCCCGAAGTCCCCCTGTAATCGAAAGAGAAACTCCTTTGACTCGTTTCTAACAACTAAGTCCGGACTCCTTCGCCATAGATTATCTCGCGTTTCGCTCTAGGCAACGGACCGAATACCGGCGTGGTCCCGCCAATTAAGAGCACGCATCAATTATCCTACCGAAAATGAAAATTATAGGGAGCATTCCACCGGTATACGCGAGCCATAGAAAAGGTTCGCCACTTTTTTTAGACTGGGTTATCTCTTTTTGTAGGGATTTGCTACCCTTTCGTACTTTTTTGTATTTTTTGTTTGTTCTTTTGTTTATGGTATTGGTACTTCAGTTTTTTATTACGACGTTACTTGTGTAACTAAGATTTATATTTAACCATCCAGTTAAGACCAGTTTAACATATCGTATCTTTTACAAACTCCTCGAAGCACGTATGCTTCGTAAAAATTGTACGGTCGCGCGAGCCCGACTCTGTGAGTCACTGGGCATGCTACGAGCCTCTTTGTTCCTTGTCACGGTAGCTCGCTCTCTCGTGCGCGCTCGAAACGCGAAAAAAAAGGTCGAGCTATATCGAGGTCGTGCCTATCTTACTAATGTCCGCCCACGAACGCACGAAAGGATTCTTAAGTTCCCTTTTGCGCGAGAGCGTAACTTCGAACGGTCCTGGACGGCGGCGTTTCACCGGCACGTTACGAGCCCACGTCTTGCGAGAGAGATACTTCTTACGTTGATGTTATCGTATCGCGGGCATGACCGATGTCGTTTCTTGATATAGAAGAAGAATAAAAAAGATAAAGAAGTGTCATTTCATCGTCGAAGACAAAAGTTTATTTGGAGAGTCGTGGTTCAGGATTAATAAAAAATTAGATCAAGATGCCGGTGGACCAGATGTTATCTTTACACGAGTGGGAAAAGATATTTGCAGAGAGCTGCCTTGAACACGAAGGAGTACCCGAAGTAACGAAAACGAAGGAAAAGAAATAGTAAGAGAGGGCAAATGTGGATACCGGAAAATGGGGCGAGGGAACAAAAAGCAAAAGTCAAAGGGTGACGACGCGAGTCCGCGGATGGATGGATGGATGAACGGTGGGGGGGGGTAGTTTGAGGTAGGAATAAAGTAGAGGAGAACGAATAATAAACAAGAAAAGAAAGTTGCCTCGGCGAGAATGAAAAAAACCGTCAAGTGGAATCAGGGGGATTAAAAGAAGGAGCGAGTGAGTGAGTGAAGGAGGAAGGAAGGACGGAAAGAGAGAGATTGAAATGGGGATAAAAAAGGACAGAAACCCTTTAACGATAACTCTACGAGACAAGGTGCGGAGAAACCGCGAGGCGAAAGACCGTGGTAAAACCAAAGTTTTGCGGCGAGACGAGAGCCGCAGGCTGAATCCAACGTCGCTTCTTACTTTTCTTCCTTCCTCTTCTTCTTTCTTTCTGACTTCTTCCCTCGTACATATTTGATTTTCTTGTCCCACATATTATCCACGCGTTATTACAGGATGTGATCGTTGTACGATGACCTAACACTTTTTCCAGTTCTTGTTGTTATGGGACATTATTATCGTACCGACTGGACCATTACATAGGTCTACAGTTTCTTTCATCTTTTAAATCTTTGTATTTTTCCTTGATTAAATTTAGGATAAAATTCAGTACAGAGTACCGGTACTCATCGATTAAAATCAGGATAGAATACTTGTACTCATCGTAAATAGGAATCAGCCTAATTTGGAGTATCGTGTTCTTAACGATCTAATCACACAAGATCTCTTACATGTCCTTATTACTGTTTGACAGGTACCAGTTCTTTCTACAAGTGAAGCAGGACATTCTGCAAGGAAGGTTGCCCGTATCCTTCGACCTGGCGGCCGAGCTAGGAGCATACGTCGTACAGTGTAAGTGATCGCAATTGCGAAATCGATATATATTTATAAAACCTGGCACGAACGAGTACGCGACCCAACCTTTTTACCTTTCCTTTTTTCTCCCTCTTTTTTCCCTTCCTTTTTTATTCCAGTACGCAGTCGAACGTGATACGAATGATCGGTCGTTCGATGGATATTACGTGGCACGTCGCGATTGCGACATTTAAATTGGGCGAAACTTTGTCACTGAACGAGTCGAAAAAAATCAGTCAGTGATCGGTCGATGAAGCGAATTTTTTAAGTTTGTTTAAAAAGAATTTAAATTTTAACTACTTGATCGAATTTGTACTCAAAGTCGCATGATATATTTTGCAAAACGTAAACTGCAAGAAAGGAAGAACAAAAATCTAACCTTTTTTTCTCTCCGTCTCTTTCGAACGATTTAAGGAAGATTGCGCAGTACCGCGAGTCATTATACACCCACGCGAACAGGATTTACATCAACCAAAGCGAAAACCGCATTTTGCTGTCCCTCGCAACGTCTATCTTTTTGCTTTCTTCGTTCCCCGCCCCCTCAACAAAACGTCGCGCTTTAAAGCGATTCAAAATGATGGCGGGAACAGCATTACGGAGGTGCATCATTCAAGACGCCTTTTCATCAGCAGAAAATCTGATTATTATGATCGAAGGAAATTCGGTTTGATATCTTTAGAATTGTAAGACGAACGAGACACAAATTGACGTCGTTGAAATAATTTCGCGAGAGGATTGAGCGCGTAAACGCGCGTCCTTTAAAGTCTAGTCACCGTTTTCGCCAGGCAAGAGTCGGAACGTCGGCGGGTCCACGCGCATTAGTTATCTCTAGCGAGATTCAAAGTCATGCAAATAGAGAAAGGGAGGCTAAGGAACGAAAGAGAAAGAGATATGTAAACGCGCTCTTTCTCTCTTTCTTTCTATCTCGTGTTTGCGTCTCACGGAGTCTGAAAAGAAACGAAATGAAAGCCCTTTTCTTCGGCTTCTCTCGACCAACTACGCTGACAACGGAAGACGGAAGAGAGACGCGCGCGCGCGCGACACGGCACGACATGCTGCTGATGGTAAGAAAGATCACGAGAGGGGAAACGAAAAAGAGGAGAGGAGAAGACAGGACGGACGAAGAAATCTTTTTCTTTTTTTCCCTCTCTCCGTCTGTACGAGAAAAGAGATAAACGTCTCTCTTTATTTCTAACAACTATGAAGGACTCCGAGCGTACCAACGAGGTTTGCGACCTCGAGTTGAAGTTGAACGAAATCTTGTCCGGGATGATTTCCCGATGGTCTGAAGAAAAAGAAGAAGACGAAGAAGAAAAATACTCAAAAGGAAAAGTTCGCGAGAAACGCCAGCCTCTCTGAAAGTACGTAAACGAAGGAACGAGCATGGACGTCGGACGTTTTAGCTCGCGGAGTAAATTAGAAAAATACTCCGGGCCCTATGAGAGAATGATCCTCGTAGACTACGGCGAAGAAGAGTTCCTTAGGTGTATATAGGTGGTAGCGCGAGGATAATCGTCTCATCCCGAGGATACGAACGTGCCGCGGTCACGAGTGACGTCCAGTAATTATACAAACGAGCGAGCTTGCGAGAAGGGAGACGACGGTGACGACAAGAGGAAGGTGCAACGAAGTACGCTCTTTTCTCCTCTCCAATGGAAAGGGGGAAGGAGAAGAAAGAGGAGAAGGAGAAGGAAAAAGAGGAGAAGGAGAAGGAAAAAGAGGAGGCGAAGGTGGAGATGGAGGAGGAGGTGGACCAAGAGGTCCAGCCACAAAGAAAATAAAGTGGCTCTCGCGCTAGTCAGAGCCGATATTCATCAAAGTCAGTGATTCAATTAACGAAGCGGTGGTATGATCTCCAGGAGGCAGGATAACCGAGGCGAGGAATCCCGTTGGTGGGAGCGAGATGGGAAGAGGGTTTAGCCGCGTGGACGAAAGGAGGAAAGACGATCGCCGACGTTTGAAATTCCGGACGATGCTAGAACGTGACGTGCGAACGAGTCCTCGTTAACATCCTCTTTAAGACTCTCTCCGTCTCTCTCACTCTCTCTTCTCCTCCTTTCCTTTTTCATCATTCTAGCTTCGTTCAGGTTACCCCACCTCTTGTCGATCCAATTAATTGCTCCTCAGAAAAGCTTCCCAATCGCGAAGCTCGATTTCCTGCGATCTCGAGAACTTCTTCGAACTCCCTTTGTCCTCTCAAAATGCGTTCGCGTTATGTTTCCTCTTAATTACTCCAGCTCGTATAGTTTTCCTTCTTTTTCATCTTCTTTCTTCCGCTCTCTACCTACCCGTGCAACCACCCTCCCCCCACCCCCAGGTTCTTGCTCCTCCTAATTAGCTGAAGTTACGCTGACCCACTGACAGGCGCTCGACGAAATACGTTAATGAGCTGATTTAGTAAAGTCGATGGAGCTAGTTAGAGTGCTCTCGTTTGATCGTCAAACGGAAGACGAGAGAAAATTGTAGCTACTTTGGTCGTTATTACTTGTTGACGCGTCCGTAGATTTAGATACGTATGACTGTTGAATGGATACCGAAGTAGGTACATACATGTGAAAGATTGGAACAAATTTTTTAACGCATCCTCTCCATAATCGATCAGTGACAATACGATGAAAAGTCCCCAATTAATAATAATTGATAATTACTGTTCTCAGCGGAGTTGGGTGATTACGATCCAAGACGGCATTCGCTAGGCTACGTTACCGAGTTCCGATTCCTCGCGAATCAAACGACGGAGCTGGAGACTCGAATAGTGGAGCTTCACAAGACTCTCGTGTAAGTCGGCCATCGATCATTTCCCATCGACGATCCATCAAATATCGTAGGTAATAAATACGACACGTTCCATGTTTTTCAGAGGACAATTGCCAGCAGCGGCGGAACTGAATTATCTCGACAAAGTAAAATGGCTTGAGATGTACGGAGTCGATTTGCATCCCGTCTTGGTAAGTATTCGACACGCGTTGAATAAAGACGTTCGTACGATCATCTTTCTATCTATTCGATCGTATCTACCTCGTAGTAAAGATAAGACGCGTTTCAAGTCCGCTTTGTCTCTTAACTTTCGACGATAAGTGTATATCCCGTGTAGCCGATGTTAAACTTCAGGATAATACCTTGAAACACCGTAATTTTCATTCCGCAGGGCGAAGATAGCGTCGAGTATTTTCTGGGCCTGACGCCGAGCGGGATAATACTCTTGCGCAACAAGACCAAAGTGGGCAATTACTACTGGCCCAGAATCAATAAAATCTACTACAAAGTAAGTATCCCCTCTTTACACGCTACCCGATAACTGCACGATCATAACCGAACGGGGGGGAAAAAAAGAAAGTGTGAGATAGAGAGATCGGAACGAGCAGCATTATCGTAAAGTGTTCGAGAATATGATGCTTAGGCTGACGGGTAACGAAGCAAGAAAGCTACGTATGTTGTACTCGTGTTCCAGGGTAGATACTTTATGCTAAGGGTCTGCGAGAAGAACTCGGAGGAAAGAACACACGGTTTCAAGACACCATCGAAGGGAGCCTGTAGACATCTCTGGAAATGTTGTTTAGAGCATCAAGCCTTTTTCCGTTTAATGGCGACCGGTCCACCACCGCTGAGTCCCTATTCACGTTTTCGTTCGTACAGTCCACCGACTGGTACGGAAAAGCACGGGGCTTCGATCAGACGGAATCCACCTGCTGCTTTTCAAAGGACACCTAGTCGTAGGGCCCAACGACGGGTCGTGGAAGGACAGGAAATGGTCGGGCCGTTCGTCGAAGGTCCGACCACGATCGGGCCTAATAATCCATGCAGTAATCCTGCTAGTGCAAACGTTCTGTGTAATGCTCCGAGTACGAGACAAGTTAGCAGCTCGAGTCCGCGGAGTATCAGGAGCGCTCCTTGGACTCAGAGCCAACCTCGTGGACTCTATACGTCGTCTAGTCCTCGGTCGGTTCGTTCAGCAGGAACGGCACCGGCGGTGAGTCGACAGAAATGTAAAGAAATAGAAAATAACAATCGGCTTCGTCGATAAATCCTAACGGTTTGTTTTCTTAATGGATTTCAGCTCTTGAGCAGACTCCAACGTAGGAGCAGTTCGGTTGAGAGCCAAAGTTCTGGGGACAGTCATAGTCGCGGTGGTCATCGTAGGCGAAGTCATAGTCATAGTCATCGGAGACACAGTCGACACTCGGACTGCGAATCCGAGCTTTCCAGGGGATCGGACACGCGATCGGGACATCGCAAGCATCGTAGAAAGCACAGGAGTTCCCGTTCTTCTAGGTATTTACATTTCCCCCGATCTTTTGTATCGGCAAGAACACGCTGGTAATATTCGAGGCGTGTTCCTTGGCGAGGAAAGTTCATCGACCCATGAGGGACGATAGTATCGTGATCCCTCGTGTTCATTATACTCTCACGGTAGGATACATAAAGTGCGTAAGATGATAATTATTTTAATGACGAAGCACGTGGGAAGGAACGCGAGCTCCTCTTCTTTACACCCCGTAATTGGCGAAGGACCGATACAAATATGAATTTTCTCAAGACTTATCTGATAAAACAATTAAAATTAATAACGATTGGAAATTAATTAATGCTTCCTCTTTCCGCAGACACGAGTTGGTAGATTCCGAACCTCAATGGAAAGAAGCCCAAAGGCGTAAGGGCGAGGGCGTACAAAGAGCCATCGTAAGTACTAACAATTTCTATAAATGATGAGCAAATAATAATATGCTCTACGTTTTACATAGGTGAGTCACACGGAGCCTAGAAGGAGGCACAGAAGTAGACACCGAAGTCCATCCCAAAAGCAGCCACTGCCGGACGAGCTTAGAAAGTATGTTACTTATATGTCGTAGGAAGTGATGTAAACGACTCGCAGAGCAGTGTAATCTAATTTTTGATTATATATTATCTCGTGATTACTCAAGACGCTCGAGTATATACGGTGCACCTACTATCAGCTTGCCTATCCATTGTACAGCATACTGTTCGAGCTTTCTTTTAATAAAAACCCCACATTTTCCAGACACTTGGAGTTTGGCCTAGTCGATACCACCGGAATGAGCGAACAGCAACGCCGAGAGATTCCTTATACGGTGGTACAATCGCAAACTGTACAGCAATGTCCCCTACAGTCTAGCAATTCTCGCTTGGACGATGCAGACACGTCGTCCCTACCTAGGTACGATGATCTCAAGACGGCCTGCAACCTCCACGGCCATCCTCCGCAAGCGGAGGATGAAACGGGATCCGTAGTCATTGTTTAAAAATACCCAGATCACCCATGCATGGTCTTCTTCTTTTTATTTTTTTTTTTATTTAATTTATTTGGAGCATGTACATTATTCTAATTTAAGCATGCCCTTTTTTTATTATTTATTCGAAGCATGACGACAATCCTTTAATAAATCTGTGAAATTAACAGCTTGTCGCACCTGTGTGTATTTATTTCCTAGCTGGCACCCTGTGACGCTTTTACCGCATCTACTGAAAATATGGATTTGTGCGGTGTCGTATACGAGTTGCCTCGCTCCCCCAAATTTGTGGTGTATCGCGTGTGTGTTTTATCATTTTTTGACGACTAGAATTTTTTGTTTGCCTGTTGTGTGGTATGCATCATTACTGTTTGTTCTTGACTGTTGTATATACATATATGTTCATCGGAAGGTAGGCTAAATATAATTTGGGGTCTCGATCTCATTTACACAGTTCGTTTATCTCTTTTTACATAAGAACTTTTGAGAAGCGAGAGGGTATCAAAATGTTTGCGTATATGTGGTACGTTGTATTATCATAGAATATTGTATGGAGGAATGCGATAGCCAGTTGTAGGTACCAAGTGATTTGTTAGCGTTTACTAAAAAATATACGTATTTTGTTTCGAGGGTGTTGTTAAAAAAGCATTGCGTTGTAAAAAAAAAAGAAAAAAAAATAGAAAGAAGACAAAAAATCGTAAGCCAAAATTGTCAAGGATTCACTTTCAGAACAATCGGATCGCTCGGGAAAAGAGACAGAAGAGTGATTCAACATAGTCGCGATGGAAGTTATAATTTCCCCCCAACAAGGTCCAGTCAGATTGAGACAAAGTATCCAGAAGCTAGAAACGAGTATAATACGAGGAGGGACTTTTATTATACCCGTAACAACAGAATATTAATAGGCAGTAACGTGGACAGTGGGCTCGGGGAAAGTACACCGCAGGAGTTTTCCAGCTGCTGCTCAAGCTCTGCCGACAGCACTAAGCCCACTCGTGTAGTACGTATCTTCTTCAGCTTGCTTTTTTTTAAATAACCATCGTTTTTTCTCTCCTGCCTACTGATACCGTCGGTGACCCATTGTGTTTTGCGATAACGTTTAAAAGTTTGTCTAATGCATTATAAATTGGGCAACACATTTTGCTTCACGTAGTTCAGGCTTGTGCTTCAGAGGTAAGACATATCCGATAGCTTACGTTCGATCATACGAATTAATATGTGCTCTCGCATAAGGGACACTTTAGTATCGCACAAGGCTTCGGCAGGCAAACACGGTTTCTAGCTTGCTAACATATATTTCTTATAATCGTTCCACGATGTCGATACTAATTACGTAGACATTCATATCTCGTCTTTTATTCTTTATAGTAGATTTAGTAAAATAGTTTTCTTTGGTATAGACGCAATTGCAATTAGGGGGAGAGGTGCACTACGAACTGTCTTCGAATCAAGACATCTACCCTCCCGTTGACACTACTCTGGATGCTGTTCTTCAGCCCATTATATCGTAAGTGCTTGCTTCGTGCTTTCTCTCTACCTAAGGTATCAGTAAAATACTTACATTTTAGATTTAGCTTTATTAATATCTAATGCATCGTATATTCGGAATACTAAGTTAATTTGCAGTCCGTTAAAGAAACTAAGAGTACCTTCTATACGAGATCTTTTTTATTGCAGAACCCTGACAAGGAGGCAGAGGGGCCACCAGAAATGAGCATGAAGCTTTAAATAAAATTCAAGCCGAAGTTTATGCACATATTGTATATTTAACAAAATTTTTATACCTCATGAAAGTAAATACCTATAACCGTAGCAGTCACTGAATCCTTATGATATGACACATAAAGTCCGCTAAATCGAATGCACTGTGTTTACATCTTATTTATCTTATTTAAAAAAGTATTCTTAATCTTATAAAAACCTTCCCTCTTTAACTATCTTTCGATGCCATGTGCCTCATGAGATTTCCTATAAATTTTTCCATCTTCTTCAAGTCTTGGGCTATCTCAGTCTTATATTGTAGGCACTGAAATTAAAAGTTCTAAAGATTACGAATGCTCTTGACAGTAAACTATTAAATAAATTTATTACTAAGAATTACTTACTGTGCGATTGTCTGTGAGTTTGAGACACAAGACACCTTTACTATGGCAATATTTCATTGAATATCGAGCCTAAAATAAAGGAACGATGTACTATAATCTGATATTAGAATTAGTATGCTATTGTAACTAATCCATTATCCATACATCAATTAAAGCCATGCACAACTGTATATGTAAATGCAAACCGTGCAATAATTGTTATCGTTACAAATATATCGCTTGTCTGAATGTATTCTTATCATTAAATCTCACAACACAATTTTGTTATACACAATTTCATCAACAATTCACTTCCATCGAGCAAAAGCACGTTAAAATTAAATTACCTTCGATCATAAGTGGCATAGTAGTTAAATATTCATGTAGATTATTTAAATAGGCGGTCGTATATAAAAAATGACTTTCATTTGCATAAAAAGCTCCGGAAATGACGTAATCGACGAGTATTTCTAATTTAAAAACAAAAAACCTATATTCCAGATGTGATATGTACCTTCATAGGATCTTGGAGATATAACCTCTCAGCACCTTTTTCAAATTCTTCCCACGAATTCAAGTACGTCATTGCTACCACTTAATTCGTGTTCTCTATCACCAATATTATTGCACGATTATTTTAGATTTGATATATGTCTATAAATTGCTATCCGATACACTGTTAAAATAACCGTGTTCATCGAGGCAGATCACGATTGACAAAATCAATGAACCGACGTTCACGTAGCATTTGCCATGCTAGAGTACTTTAAAAGAATGGAAGATGCGCGTTTGTAGTTGGGCAACGCCGTCTGGCGTCATAGCGATCAATACATGCTCTATTCTTACCCTTTGTGTAATGAAAAAGAGAAAAATAAAATCATCAAAAGTGCGATCAATGTTCATCTGCGAAGATACTTTTCATTTATATATCGATATAAAACTTGATCGTCGCTTGTCATTGCAAACGGACGACGAGAAAAAAGGCGGGAAAAGACGCGAGGACAATGAAGCAATTGAAATTGTATTATTGGCTTGCCCCCACCAAACTATTTTGATAGCGGCAGTATTTACAATAATGGCGTCTTTTCAATGCATTTATGAATGCGGCGCAAAAGTGTCGGCCAATGAGATGCTGTGAAATTTTAAAGAATTTACTTCCGTACGCACACTTCCTACATAATGGTGTTTGACTTTTCAAAGATTGTTTACAAGCAAATCAAGGAGTGCATAACAATAGTTGATAAATTGCATCTATCGTGGCGTTGACGGACGCTGTCTTTTGGAAACGCTCTAAAAATGAATATACGTACATTTTTTTCCTAATTAGGATCACTGTGCGTTAGTTAAGACGTTTTCTGTGTGACCCACTTGTTGCGTTTAGGTTATGGTCCTATAAACAAAAATATGTTGTACATAAATGTCTGGGTTGTATAATAAATCTGTGAGAATCAGAGGGTAGGGATGGAGGGACCAGGTATAAGCCTATTTCAAGGTTCAGAAGGCTTACAGTTAAATACCAGTAAACAAAGATTAGAGGAAGATGAAGAGCAGGAAGACCTTAAGCGGCGAAATGAGGAGGTAAGAAGTTAGTTATGCTATGTTTATATTAGACTATTACAATTATAAGCTTGCTCTATGCCATGACAATTTTGTTTTCAGATTAATGATTTATTGACAAATGCATTTGATGACTTGGAAAACGATGAAGAAGATGAAGATGACGACGATGATAACAGTTCTGCTAATAGTAGCCATTATCAGCACAGTGCCAAAGAAAATGAACGTACCAATATGACTAAACAGAGATTACCTTTCAAAACTCAAACAAGTGCACAGTTATCGAATGACTATGGAGCTTACGACCATGTAGATAATTCAATGAACTGTAATCATGACATAACAAAGAATTATAGGACAGAGTCTGACATTGAATTGAGTACTTCTGAGATTCAGAAAGACATGAGTCTTTATGGACAGACAGCAACGCCACACAAAAATAACAAATCTATCGAAGCAGATAATTTGACTATTGATACGTCGTATGAATTGGCAAGACTTCCAAATTCTAGTTGCCCTAGAAATTTGGAAAGTCACGGAGAGGATGGTTATACTTTTAATGAAAATTATCTGTATAATTATGAAACACCGTCTAACCATTATAACAATCATGGGAAACACTATGCCAATAATGGCTATATTGAGAATTATGGGAATAATGTACAGTGCAAACAGATTCAGGAATTCGGTGGTGGTGATAATGTTACTTCGGAAGATATTAATCACTGTTTTAAAGTTAGCCCAAATGGAAAAATGTTAGATGAAAATATGATATATAAAACTGCGGAATATAGTAGTAAAGAACAGCTTGAAGTTTTATATACAGTAAGAATGAAGGAGATTAAGAGATTGACAGAGGAATTACAGCAACTGCAACAGGAGAAAGAAACTGAAAAGGACCAATTTAGTCGAAAGGTAGTGTTGTTGCAGGCAGAAGTTGAAAGATCCAACATATCTAGGAATCAAGCACAACATGCTCTCAGTAAGAATTATTATTTGGATTAACCATGGATATTTCCATTGATTATGTTTTATTATTTATTTTTAACATTGTTTTCTGCATTTGGTGTGATACATTCATTTAAAAATAATAAGCATTTTGTGTATGTATTTGTATGCATAAAGCAACAAAATTGTTATTACAACACAGTTACAGTTAATTAAAATTTTACAGTTGATGCTAAAGCTGAAATTATGGACCTTCAAGCACAAATGGCATCATTGAAAGAAAAAAATGCAGTTTTAGAGACCTCAAATCAAAATGTAAGAAAATATTTACTCTAACTTCTATTAATTGAACAGTTTGAAGAGTATTTAATTTTAATTTCAGATGGCTGAGGAGTTAGCCATTGCAAAGGATTCTGTAGTGGATCTCCAACAAAAAGTCAATGTGCTGGAGCGGGTGCATGCATTGCAGTCGAGTGATAAAGTGCATGAAAAGTTCTTGAAACAAGCTCAAGAGAAGCATGCAGTAGAAATAAGAAACATGCAAACTCAAATAGATGTACTTACAGATAAATTGAATACAAAGGTATTTCTAATAATTATATCCTTAGAATTGTTTTTAATGTCTTTATAACAATTAAGTAAGAAAGTGTATATTATATATATATACTTTGAAATAATATTTGCCACAGCTGCTGAGTGAGGATATCAGCAATTATGATTTTTGGGCAAGTTTATTTGTATTTATAATAATAATGTGTGTAAATCCATGTTGTACAACTTTTAAAGTTTCTGATTCTTTTGTTTTACACTCTGCAATACTTATTCTATTATTTTTTGCTACAAGCATTCGGTGTGAAAGTAGATTATATTTTATGTCAATCAATAAGCTACTATGTTTATTTAAAACAGGAAGCATCGTATACTGCTTTGGAACACAAGTTAGCAGATATTAGAAGAGCTCACGAAGCTTTAATATTGGAGAAGGGTGATACTATGAATCGTCTTGCTCAAGTACTAGAGAAAAGTCAAGCTCAATGTCGTAATTTGATGGCCACAAATAGTGACCAACATGTTTTGCAACTTCAAACTCAAGTTAAAATATTATCCCAAGAGAAAGAAGATATGCAAAAAAATATTCAAGAGTTACAGGTAATCATATGAAAAGCTATAATAATAGAATGCATTAAACATATAATTTTCTTTTAATTCTGCAGAATAAATTAGAAATTGCCAAAAATGAGACAGCAAATTATGATTCATTGGCAACAGCATTAGAAGAAGAATCTGATTCTATAAGACAAATGAAGTTAGGAGATTTTCATAATAGATCCAAATCTAAACCTTGTGATGATATTACGAATAAACTAAGGGGTGAACTACAAAGGTACAGTAATATAATATTATAGTTTTGTTAATATTATTATTTATATGATATAATATGTTTTATGTAAATACCCTCAGATGTCTAGCAGGACAAGCTGTAAAAAGAAAAGAAATCAATCGTTTAGAAAATACTTTGTCACAAAAAGAAAAAGAACTCGCTAAGACTTCTGCATTGGCTGAATCTTGTAGACAAGAAACAGGTCGATATGCAAAACGTGTTAGCGAATTGGAACAGGAACTTAAATCTCTTCTCACAGATCAAGCATTGAAAGCAAATGCTCAAATTCAAAAATTGTCCAGTCATTTAAACGATGTAAAAAAGCAATATGAAATGTTAAAAGAAGAAAAGATAAACTTAGAACAAAAATTGGAAGAGGCTCAAGCAATTAATCAAGAAACTTTGAAAAAGTTACATCAAGAAAGTGTGAATATGCAGGAGAAAGAAGCTATCGAAGAGTACAATAAGGAATATTTAGAGATACATGCTAAAGCCGTTGAAAGAGTAAGAGATGAAGCAAAATTGGAGATAGTACAATTATCGTAAGTACATAACAAGAAATTTTGCTTTGTAGATTAGGCTTATAAAATTTTCTTAAATATTCGGTCTGCTTTGCAGTGTACAGTTAGAACAAACGCAAAAGGAATTAGATCATGTTAAGGAATTGTATATAGATGTTTGTGGTTCAAAAGAGCAATTAATAAATGAACATAAAGAAGAGATTAGAATGTTGAAAGAAAACTATGCTGACTTGGATGCACGTCAGAAAGACATGGAGAAATTAGAGAATGAATTTCAAATACAGTTAAAAATTACAGAAAAGCTGAATAAAGATTGTGAAGTTTACAAAAACAAAATAATTGAATTACAAAGAGATTTAGCTTCTGAGAAGAGAAAGAAGGAAGAATACACGAAAAAAATTCATCAAGAAATTGAGAGAGGTAGGTGATTTATCTTAAACTCGAACAGTTGTTTAATATAAAAAAAAATCTAATAACGTATTACGTTTGTAGCGAAAGAAGAAGCATTGAATGAATTAAGAAATGCACATCCAAATCAGCAAATAAGTGTGTTATTGCCAGATCATTGTTCTGAACATCTACAAAAAATCAGCCAAGTAAGTCTATCTTATTTATATGGTATTTAGACATTGTATAATCTGGTTAATTATTTTACAGCTTGAGGAGGATAATGCACGACTAGAAGAGAAATGTCAAATGGCGGCAGAAGATCATAAGAGATTATCAGAATATCAAGTAGAATTAGACGATTCAAGATTAAAGATAGCACAAATGGAGATTTCTCACGAATCGTGGAAAAAGAAATATAACAATGCGATTACAGAAAGAAACGAACTTCTTACGCGTATATCTGCATTAGATTCTCAGTTATCTGCGCTGAATAAAAAATTAAAAGCAGAAGATTCGAATGACGTGAAATTAAAGATCACTCGCGTACAAATAGAAAACGAAGGGCTAAAAAGCCGATGTGAAACTTTATTAAGCGAAAAGAATATGTTCAGAGACAAAATCGCGCAATTAGAGTCGGAATTGTCGGAGGCAAAGAAGATAATTAAAAGTTTTGAAACTAAGTCTAAAGACAACAACGACGTTTCGATACGTGCAAAAGTTGAGTTAGAAAAAGAACTCTCTCAGTATAAAGACCTGGTGAAGCAATTGGATAATCAATTGCACGATTTGAAGGATAAAAAAGAAGAATGTGATAATTTACGACAGAGGATAGAGCAATTAGAAAAAGACGTACAAGAGAAAGAGGAAAAACTTAACAAAATAAAGGAATTAGAACATATAAAAGAGGAAAGGGATCAACTTCTTGTAAAATTAAATAGTCAAACCACACAATTTGAAGAGTGTCTTAAGAATCAGAGACAAGTATCCGCGGAATTAAATCTATCGCCTCGTACTTTAAGAGATGAGACAGATTTCCAAAAGATAAGAGAAGTAGTGGTGAAAGAAGTTCGCGAGGAAATGGAACAAAAGGTGATCCAAGAGCTTAGAGCTATAGAAGAGCAATATCGAGAAAAACGGAAGGAATTGGAGGAGAGGTATAAAGTGATATTATTAGAATTACAAACGAGGTACAATGAAAAAGCGCAGGAAGTAGAAACGTTAAAGGATACCGTACTATCGGAAAAGGTAAAAATTTGTTCGTCCTTCAAAGCGAAGGAACAATTTGTTAGCAAACTTATTGAAAGCAAACTAGAAATATATTATCAAGAATTATTAGCAAGGAAGTTGAAAATCGAACAATTGCAGGAAGAGTTAAAACAGAAGGATGATGATGTAGAGGAGGAGAGAAATTTGATGGCACATGTAATGACCACCTGGGTTGAAGAGATCAAAGATATTAAAGCGAGGGAGGAAAGTATGAAAGATGAGATACAAAGAATAAGGGAGATGGAAGAGAGCTTGAGAATAGAGTGTAACGATTTGAAGGAAAAAGAGAAAGAAATGAAGAGTAGTATAGATACGTTAAAAAATAAATATCATGCAGCCAAGAGATCAGCCATTAATTATAAGGTAGGTCTATCGAATTACGTAAAAATGGAAATCAATTTACCCGCGTGTGTCTATACACGTATATACGCATATACATATACATATACATTTTACAGGAACACGCGGAAAGGAAGGAGAAGTTCTTTCTGAGCGAGTGTAAGCGTATAGAAGAGGGATACAAAAAAGCCATGACACAAGTACAACAAAAACACGATGCAGTTATTAGTGCTTATGAGAAACAAGTAGCGACAAAAGTTAAGGAACTCGAGTGTCAATACAGGGAGAGAATAGAACAAATGGTAAACACACCTAAGTACAAAAATAATTGTTGAGATATGTATTAAATATTACTGGTATGCAATATAGCTTTTATAAGTTAGACAAAAAACGTAGTTAGAAGAGGCTAGCCGTTCGTAATTTATAGTACTTTATTACAATAATAACACTATTAGAAGAATTTTTATTTTAGTGACTCATAAGTTGGAACTTATAAGTACAGATAGAGTTAGTAGTGTTCCTTTGCCGTTTACGATAATATATGGTAGCGAACTTTAACGTAATTTTAAAAGCAAACTTTAAAGTACAACTTTCCGGATGCTCATCAGAGTACTAATTATATGTTACTAAAATTTATATATTAATTAAAGCAAGAAACATATCTATATAGAGGAGAAAACCTTACATTTATTATTGTTATGCCATGATTTTATAACAATCTAATTAGATATAAGTAGGAAGATATAGATCCAATATAAAATAGGAAAAATCAGTCACGTGTTTCCATGAAGCATTCTGACATAATATTTTATCTCCAAGACTGGATCTTTATTGGATCTTTCTTTTTGTCTTTTTATTTTTTTAAAGTAGGTACAAAGAGTCTTACTAGACTTTAAGGAAAAATGAAATTACTATAGTTATACACACACACATATATATATATATATCGAATGCAATTGTAGTCTAATATAAACATGTCCGTGTCTAAAGACAGACTTATTGAGTATTAATAATCTCATTAGAATTTTACGTGTAAATGCTCAAAAAAGAAAATTATAATGCATCTTCTTAAAGTTTGTACAAAGTATCATTTATGTTATACAAAGTTATCTTACGTTGTAACGTTTTCTCATACTGGTCTTTGACACATTGTGCAAGCATAAAAAGTGATTCGTATTCATAATGAATTGAATTATAGAGAAAGAGAGATAAATTATATAACGCTTGTTTAGCTGCAATAAAATAAAATTGTATATTTTATCGCACCGCAACGGTGTTTAAAATTGTATATGGTAATCTTCGCACTCTTCATTTTACTCACATACAACCTGAAATTTTCTAATCATAATATTTCGAAATTATGGTCTCGCTAAGTGTTTTGTCGAACGAGCTATTGTCATAATATATACACACGCATATACATATAAATATATATATATATATGATGATGATACGCGCGTATCCCAGTAATGTAACACATTTTGTCACTTTTAAAGCATTTTTATTTTAGCGCATAATAAACGTGCTTTAAACGAAGCATTTTAAACGAATGAGATGCGGTGGCATTAATGTGTACATTCGCATGTATGTAATATTTGTCATATGTTAGTACCGATACTATCATATTTCGTCGATTCTTTATAGCAACAGTCTATTTATAAGATCATCACACGAGAAAGAAAGAGAGTATTATTAATATTAATTAGTTATGTATTTTTGTATGTAGAGTGAATTAATTTATTTTTTGTAATAAAGATTTTATATCAGCATGAAGCCCATTATTCGGCCCGTTCTTACGTAGCTGCCATGCAAATATGATAAATAATAAATAAAATTCTAATATTTGTATCTTCGATAGGAGAAGTCAATGTCTAAGGTGCATTTGACTAGTGATCTTATCTAAAGATGGCGCGAAGATGCTGTACTGAAAAAAAAATTTCAAAATACGATCTGCATTTTTTAAATATACTTACCATACGTTGAATTGCATACATATTTATTTTCACTTTTTCAATAAATACTCTCACAATTTATCTTTCGTGGCAAATTGATTTTATTTTCCATAACGTATGTTACACTTCGTACAATTTAGTTTGATTGCTCTCATATTCTTTATAACTCAAACATTCAAACAATAAAGTTCAACCGGATACGCGATCGGTATTTTTTTCGAGGGGGTGAGCAGTTTACCCGCTGATTTGTTTTACACTTTTTTCGAATCCTACCTTTCCGTCCGAGCCTTAAGATATACATATATAACTACCTTCACGAAGAGAAGTATAGATATATTAATTATATTATAGATAGAGAAATAAAGATAGACTTTTCAATTAGTTCATTCATTGTTAATTGATATGTGTAGTTAATCCTATATATCACGTACTCCAGTTTATTCATTTTTTAAAATCCTTCCCTCTTTACCGACAGTTTATTACGAACGGAAAAAGTGAAACGTATTAAAATTTCAATTATTATTCATTTCCCTCGACCACCACACTGTACAATTGTATTTATTATATATCCGGTAATAATTAATAATCATATCGTACGTAACGAAATCGAAATAGATCATATATAGTTATATAGGTATACAGATCGAAGAAATTGTCATTTCATTTCAGTACTGATTATCGAAGTGCTGCATCATCAGGTACACTTTATGAAGATTAAAATTATTTTTATATTTCTGTTTAAGGTAATAATCCGATTAAAACACGATTAAACTCGTAGTCGTAATATATGCAATTGCACGGGATCCGAATTTATTAACAGGAAAACTGACTTGTAAAACATTCGAGAGGGAACAAAGTATTCGATGAAATTCGAATAAAATTCTCGATATATTCCCTCTCTCGTACATCTCTCCTCTAAATTTTTTCTTTTTTCTACATTCGGTTACACCGATCCTATTTAATTCTCGTGCGATTAGATTCACGTCCGTTGAACAGTCCATCTTTACGATAAATAGTTTTTTTTTTAATATCTAATATCACTATCGGAGTCACACGATAAAACGAGATTAGTAATCTCTCTCACGGTATCGAGATCGACGCAACGAATCACG
>JAIFRP010000007.1:1609686-1630402 GCA_032403825.1 Odynerus spinipes | reverse complement strand
CCCCACCACCACCATCGTCTCGGTTTACTTCGAACGGTCCGTTTGTTAATTCGCGGCAAGTGCGAAAGCACCGGTCCTCCACGCGCTTATAGTCGAAACATCATCCCCCTTGCATATTATCAAGCATAACGAGAGAGATCGTCTCTGGAGATAGAAACACGGTATACAGAGAGAAAGGGAGAAAGAGAGAGAGAGAGTGTAAACGGTACAAGCGGTAACAGCAGAAGATCGTAAGGAGAAAGGGTTGTGGCGCGTTTTCATAGCTAGCACAGCCACGAGACACGTTGCGGATTTCCTTTCCCTTCCCATATCTCTTCTCTCTTCCTTTCATCCTACGGAAATTCGCTCGGTCCTTCCAGGGAAGACCAGCTTTACCCAAATTCCCTCTTTCTGCTCTTGAAAAATAAGCTTGGCGATTCCTGAAAGCGAGCAGGCAGCTTCGTTCTTGCGATTACGTTAAACTATTCTTCCTCTTTCTCTTCTTCTTCTTCTTCTTCTTCTTCTCAACTTCCGGACAAAATTCCGAACGTGGCGATGACGTTAACGAAATCTTTCGTCAAGGTAAAAACTACTCGGCGGTACTCTATTAACTTAATTGATACACCGAGAAAGAGAAGTCTTCTCGGTCGTCGTGTTACCCGCTTTGGAAAGGGAAACCTCGTAATTAAATAATGGCTTAGCCGCTCGGCTTTTCGAGTAGACACCGTGTGGAACTAGGTCAAAACGAATTCCTTCGAGGATTTTTCGAGACCGCGTTTCTTTTACGTATATATCTCTCACTCTCTCTCTCTCTCCCCTCCTGCTGCTTCTCCTCCTCTCTATCTCTCCGTTCGACGCTCTCGGGATGATCGACGAGAGAACGATAATTAATCGTTTCTTGGATAGCGATCGTTTGCGGTCAGGCACGTTTCGTACGTTCGATCGTAAACCCGCAAGGGCTGTGTCGAGTAAATTTGATGATTTGGTGGCGACCCTGTAACCGATGTTAAGCATCTATCGTGGTTGCGATGGTTACGCTATCGACTACATCAATTTTGACTGAAGAATAAAAAATCATAAAGATTATATTATGTGTAACATTTTTTTAAAAATCTAGAACAGTTGTGCTATAAACGTCACATTTATCATTTTTAAAGCCTACTTAAGTAAAAAAATATTCAAATATATCCATTTACATTATTATATGTACATAATGACCATTGTGAATTTCTAGGGTTAGCCAACGTTCGATCATCATCTCGAATATCTATGCACGCATGTAGAATACATAGTTATGTATATGTATATCGGGTGACCTCGAATTAAGGACCGCTCGATCCACTTCGCGGTGAATTTATCCGCTGGTTAAATGCACTGCGGTCGACCAATCGAGGTCTGTATCGCGCGTATCGAGCCTCGTGATTGCTTTTCGGCGCGACACTCCGACCGACAAAATTTACCGACTGAAACTCCCGATTGCCTGTAATTCTGTAGGAAAATCTTGAAAGAGGGAGAAATAGAAAGGAAAAAACTTGAGTAACGTCTCTAAATTAGAAAAATCGTTTCCAAAGGTTTCGATTAACAAAAAAACTTTAAAAACAAATTAACTAAAAATTACTTAACAAAAAATTATAATTTATCTATCGAGTTTATGAAACAATGGCAGCTTGCGTTAATTAATGACGATAATTATGATCCTTATTAATGGCACAAGTTCTCGATCATTATTCTCTGAAAATATATAAAGATGTCGAGGGCAAATATTACAAGAGGGTTAAAAGATGACTCTTCCTTACGAAAAGTCAAGCGAGGATGCTTTCACAATTGTTGAGACTTCTCGATAACGGTTGAGGAATTTATGACGCGATCCCGACGTTCTCAAGAGAAATATCTTGGCATCCATCATCGGGAAGTTTGCCGGAAGAGAATAGCGTTGTACCGGAAGAGAGGGTGTGAAGTTTTCAACCCCTCGAACACAAGCCCTCTATGGTCTCGTCTTAGAAAGAGGAAGTGCTGGAGGAGAAGGAGGAGGAGGAGGAGGAGAAAAGAAAGAAGCTCTCTTTTCTCTCGCTCTCTTTCTTAACACCGTCGGAGAGGAGTAGAAGCATTATCGTTTACACCAAGTTTACCGTGAGTTTGGTGAATTCCTAGGGAAATTTCTCCTCTCCATATCTCCCGGCCAATAATCCGTCTCTCTGGCAGAGCGGCTGCTGGAGCGATTTAAAATGGTGGTAATGAGCGATAAGATATGAGGGCAGTGAGCTTCTCTCTCTCTCTCTCTCTCTCTCCCGCCTACTTCCTCTTCCCACCTCGTCCTAATAAGAGAAGAAAAGTTGCCGTAAGAATGGCGGGGTGGCGAAGAGAGGCGGGCAGTTCTTACGGTCGAAGAGCTAAACGACGATTTATCTTTATTCGCCCACTCGAGAAATAGCGAAAGGCTGGCGGCGAGGTAAGAAAAACGAAAGGATAATCGCGATGCGCTACTCCTGAGGAAGATAAACTGGCGTGTTTCTTATTTCGCGGCTGGAGCGCGTAATTTCGAGCCGTCTATGACCGATTACGAAATAAGAAAAAAGAAAGGACGGGAGAGAAGAGAAAAGAAAAGAGTAAGGAGAAATAAAAACAAAAAGGAAAAACCAAAGATAGAGGGGGGAGAGAAAGAGAGAAAAGACAAATAGCTTCCAGCCGGCGTTGCAGGAGTTACGAAGAAAAATTGAAACTGGTCCCGCGTGAACTTTTTTCTTTCTCCTTTTTTTTACTTTTTCTTCTCTTTTTTGTTCGTAACCCAATAAAAAGCAATACTGAAGGGAAACGATGCTTCCCCGGTGACGCATTAGCGACGATAACGCACCGAGTCGCGCGATGTTTGTAGACCGTGCGAAAATTTATTATCGCTCTTCCATAAGCGATCGGAATCGCGTTAATAATAAAAATGGGATAAACGGTACGCGGTCGTACGGTTATGCGAGTACAAACGGCCGATGCAATTTCGTTTCGTTTCGCGTGAAACGAGCTGGCTGCGCCAAGAGACAGAGAAAGAGTGCAAAAAAAACGCGAATACTACTCTCTCAATCCGCAAAAATTCTATCCCGCTGAAAATCGTCACTTTCTCGTAATTTCCAATGAAGCGGAACGCGCCACGGTAATAAAGTGATCGGCGCGCGTACAATTCAACGACTGATTGCGGAACTGCGTGCAATTTTCCGTCGTCTGTCACGGTAATTTTGTCGCTTCACGTTTTTTTTTTCGATCTCTTTTCCTCTCTCGATTGACAACTCTTGTTGTTCCCGAGAGAGGCGTACGTACATAGTGGGACAATTAAAATGTTTCGTGGAGTGAAATCGAATATTCTAATTCGTCACGCGTTAATCAAACTCCGTGGGATGAAAATTTTTATATTATTCGACGTAAGACTTATTTGGACCAGGCCAAAACGGACTGGGCCCCTACTATTTTAGCCACCCGCTGACATTATATACTTTCCATCATTTTGTTGTTGTTGAGATCCCTACTTACGAATTCTTTCAATGAAATTCCTAATATTACATATGTTCATTTTTTTTGTATGTATTATATATTAAATAGCTTCCATTCTATTTCATTCGATACCTATACGATCAATTCCATTACACGTACGGATCCGGCCGCCACCATGTTTGTCAAAGAGAACACGCGCTCCATTTCGATTTGGCATTAGTAATCGGAGCGAGGAACGAGAAACGAGCATCCAACGTGACGTTCTCGACGCCCTCGACAATGAGAATACACACACACACAGAGCCACGAACCCAAACACACGATGCTGATAATTCTTTCGGGAGCATCCTATTAATACTCCCTACCACCCTCGGTTTTCTCCCCGGCAGTAATTTTTTTATATTTTCACGAGCTCTCGCTCTTTATCATCATGCATCCTCGTTTGCATTCCCGTCAGTTCGTACGGCGGCGGACGTACGACGATTTTCTCGTGACTTTCGTGGATGGAATATATTGTCGGTGAATTTGGTGCGGTAGCGCGGTGGAGCGACTGAAATTCATGGACCACCCTGTATATAAAAAGGTTACAATTTTAACATATGCGCGACTTTTTCGCGAAAATATTCCAGCTTAGTCTCCGCGAAGAAAGTTTACATATTTTGCGGAATAGTGGAATAAACAGAGATGGATAGAGGTAGAAAAAGAGTGAGAGAGAAAAAGAGAGAGAGAGAGAAAGTAAGAGGAGATGGAAATCAAGGTTAGATCGTTCTACTCGTTTCCCCGAGACACGTACGGCGGATCAAATTTTTCGTGGCGAATATATCCGAGCGCGGTCCGTTTTGCATGATTTAAAAATACGATAAGTCCGGCAGGACGGCGCAAATGGAATTGCAGGATATTTCGAGCGGAACGACGCCGATTATCATTCCGTTTTCGACGGGACGACGCGTGGCTCCCCGATGAATTGGTAAAAGTAATAAAAAGGAAAAAAAAATATTCACGAGAGACTCGCTCGCTCGCCAACGAATTTCGAATCTCTCCGCGATCACGTCGTCGCAGGAGATGCGAGTAGAAGAAAAAACCATTTTATTGACTTTAACCGATCTCGAAATGGTCGTATCGTGAAATCCGATAGATCCTCGTTACAACAGAGAGGAAGAGAGAGGAATCAGTACATCTAACACTGGACAGTGCGAAAAAAGGAGAGAAACGATCGGTTTTAACGCGAAAATCGTATCGGTAAATTTCCCGAGGACGTTCCGAAGTACCTTGCTTGTCGCGAGGGTTCTAAAACGAGTTATATCACTTTCTCGCAGTTACGAAAAGAGAGAAAGAGAGAGAGAGAGAGAGAGAGGCATAGAGAGGAAGAGAGAGATAAAGAAAGAGATGTTGCCCGAAGGAATTCGACAGGAAGGAAGAAAAAGGAGTAAAAACCTTCGAGCGAGTGTTGAAAAGAAGAAAGTGAGACAAAAAAGAAGAGCAAGGGGAGGACTTAAAAAGAGGGTAGTAACGGGGTTGCAAAGAGAATCGTTGCTTGACTTACGCCCATGAAGCGAAAAGGAGCGGGAGGAGGTACGGAATTGGTATTATGTAAAGTAGAAACGTAAACCGCTTCTCTCACGGTAGATCCGAGTTTCATGGAATTGAAAGTGGGCTTGGTGGTGGTGATATTCGGTTGGTTGGTCGGTTGGCTGCTGGTATTAGGGGAGGGTTTAAGATAGCGGGACGAAAAGGAAGAAGGGGAAGACCACGTGAATATTGGACTGGTAAAAGTAGGTAAGTGGCACGCTAACGAGAAAGCGCGTGGAAAATGTGGAAAAGCATATGGTACAATACGTTCGGGAGAGAGAGAGAGAGAGAGAGAGAGAGAGGAATGCTACCGATCCTTTAATGTTTATCTATCGAAACGAAATTTTCCTTGTAGACTCCTCATAGACTCGTGGCTCACAGGCCAAACTTTCCTGATTGTTCCAAGTTACGGGAGAGTTCGGAACTAACGGAAAGCTTCGAACTTCGTCGGCCGAATCGTACGTGACCTCGATTTTAACTACCATCGACTATCCATTAAAAATTCTCCTAACAAGTGGACCGAAAGGTTGCCGGCGGAACTCGATGGAAGAGAATGTTCATTTGCGTGCATCGTAACGAGAAACGGTACGGCGAAATTTTCGGATAAGAGAATCGAAAGAATTATGAATTTTAAGTTACCAACTATCTCGACTGGAAGATGTTGAAACTAAAATAAAAAAAAATTGTCGGAGCGAACATTTAGTATGCAAAATTTTCACTTCCAACTCCGCTGGTATTTTTTGTGAATTTTACATTTACTTCCAATAAAAAGGAGAGAGAAAGGAAGAACGAGTGTTACGAGATGACGAGAGGGTACCCAATTTTTAGGAGCGCGATAAAAATCGAGAGAGGGTGCTTAACCCTTTTGAAAATGGCTGTGAGTGCTGATCTAAAAGAACGACCAGCTCGCGAGTGGCATAACTACCGTTCGGAAACGCGTAAATCATAAACAATGGGGAAGGTAAATCGTGCGAAATTCGAGATACTGGCTGCATTCGCAAGAAGTGTATGGTGCTGCTGGAGAAAGGCAGGGAAAAGAGAAAGGGCGGAGGAGTAAAAAGCAAAATCGATGGGGAGAGGAAAGAAAAGCAAGTCGACGTTGCGAGAACGTAAACGCGTGTGTCTGTATATACCCTATATATCGTGTGTGTATATATATATACACACAGCCACACACACACAATACACGTATACGTGAGCGCGGGCGCGTGCTGGCCGTCGAGTCGAAGAAAGAAAGGAAAATACTTGAAAAGGCGAAAGGGAGCTTATCGTCCGTTAAAAGAAGGCTCGCGAGACCGCGTCGAAAGCAGGCCTTGACGAGTAAAGACACGGAGGATCGTGAGGAGGAAGAGAAGGGTGAGTTAGGAACGGAAGAACGCGCGAGCTTCGGTCTACACGACAATAGTGGCCCGCCAGGAGGGCTGAAGGAAATGAGAGGAGATCTTGTGGATCGGTAGATAAGAGGAGATAGGTAAGTGGAGGGAGATGATGATGAGGGGGGTGGGGGAAGAAAAGTAGAAGCTTTCGAGAGGGAACTTCACCGTCGAAGATCGTCGTCCTCGTTCGTATTTACATCGTAAAACGTCGATCCGCTGAAAGCTGATAATACGAGTAGGAAAAGTTCCCGTTGGCGCTTTCCAACGGGAATTATATTTGCTTCGAATTGATTAATTGCGTTTGGTAGGTGGAGTGGTATAACCGATCGTTATTGGTAATTCGTTTAAAAGTTGATAACTCTTTTAGAACAGCTACGTTGTAGCAACAACGTTCACGTAAATTGCACACTATTAGTCGAGATATCGGAAGAAAGCCTGAAAGTTACGAGCTACGCATAAACCGTCGTTGTGTTGGACCAAATACGAAAGGGGTAGTAGGGGGTGGGTATCGAACGCGTCGATGTATCGACTGACTGAAAGCGAATAAGGGCGAGTGGTCGTTGTCGTCTGCAGCTGCAGCCCTACTAAACCGTTCCCTCCATCCCATACAGCCCTCCTCTCGAACTCTCTTCCACTTTCCTCTTCTCACTCGTTCACTAGCGCTCGCACCCTTAGGCATTTGGCAAACCACTCTACTTTTCCATCTCTACCTTTTCTTCGTAACGGCGGAGAGACCACCCCTACGTGACTCCCGGGCTCGATCTTCCTCCAAAGCGGTGTGCTTTGTCGTCTATGCTCTTCTCTCAGTCTATCGCGTCCATGTATGTTGTATATGGGTATATCTATCCGTCGTGTGTAAGTGAGAAGCGGGTGTCGCTCGCCTACGTCGACCGAATGGAGGCCAGTTTCAGGCCTGCCCCGCGGGAAAGCCAGATAAAGGGGTTTGGTGAGTCGGTAAGCGACACTGACGAGAAAGCAACCCTTCTTGAACAAAGGACCAACCTGGGCCGAGCGCATCGATGTCACGAACGTACACTGGCCGGGCATAATGACGCCTGGAATGTCTATACGCAAGCGTCTGTCTCTGTGTATACACACGTTATGTGTAGGTACATACATATATGCACGCGTCTCTCTCACGAGACACCATCATCTCGCACCGATGCAATTGTCCGATATATTCCTTTGGTTCTCTACCACAAACAGGATCTTCGGGAGTATAATAGGTACTCCTAAGGAAACATCGAAGCCAGAGAGAAACGGGAGAACGCCGCTGTGAGAAGTTGGGAATTTTCAATGAGAGAACTAACGCGCGACTGATCCTAGAAATTATTTCGCCAACGAGAACGGGCTCTTTCGGTGAAAGTAATCGTGGCTTATCACCGCGAGCTAATCCTTTATTGCCTTCCAGACTAAGCCGTTCCACGGCTTTCCAACTCGAGACTCTCCTCTCTCACTCTCACTCTCCCTCCCCCTTTCGTTGTCCCTCGTTCTCGTTCTCTCAACGACAAACTAATTGCCAGTCGACACTCGCTGCCGCTCCGAGCGAGTTTTAAGCGCGCAAATTATTTCGATGACAGAAATTCCAATAGCCCTTGCTGCATCGGCCCGAAACGCGAATTCATGCATAAAGATGAAGTCTCGTTACTCGCAAGAACGAACGAGACCATCGTCGCCGTCGTCGTCGACGATGTCTATTTCTTAATCGGGTCCGTTGTCGTTCCGTTTAATAGGGAAACGATTCCCACTTGAATATTTCTTCTTCACGATCCTCGAAGGTAGACATCGAGCTCATTCTCGCGAGACGCCTAAACCGTCTTTCCACCGAAATCTCGCGTTATTATTTATGCGAATTACCCCTCCCCTCCTCTCGGCCGCGGAAACTTTCGACGAACTTTCTAAGATCTTCGAGGACGCGGACTGTATAATTTATCCCCGTTTCGCGAGAGGAAACTCACGAGAACTAAGGGTTGAAATCTTCTTCTTCTTCTTCTCCTTCTTCTTCTTTGAAAAATGTTGCTACAACTTTCGGCGAAGAGAACTAGACAAAAGATAACCGCTGTGATTGTGAAAGTAACTAATTACGAGTCGTCGGTGCAAAACTTACGTTCGAAGACGTCGATTCTTCATTGAAGAGGCTGACCATACCTGGTTGTCTTCCACTTAATCGCCCATGCTATTTCCTGATACAAGAAACATTAATTATTATTTAATAAATATTAATTACACAACATTCATGAAATACTATTACTTTCGAGCTTGGTAAAAATGAATTTGCCCTGCAAACATTTTTCAAACTTTGCAAATGTCAAAACGAGCGTGAGTACAGAACATTTTTCTCGTTATTACCTTCGTTCCGCATCACCGATGAAGCGTGCATCCTCGCGACGCCCCCTCCCATTATTTCCAAACCTCGTACATACCCAGCTACATATTTCGAGTTCTCGTTTAATTGATCAGCGTAATCTGGAGCGAAAACACTGCCCGCCTCTTTCTCCCCCTCTCTCTCTCACTCTTTCAGCAACGTCCAACGAAAAATTATATCTCGCGACGATGCAAGCTTCCCCCACGAGAACCCGCACGATGAAAAGCGTCGAGTACTCGAGGAAAAATTGTTTCTACGACGTGACTATGCAATAAAAAAAGCACCCCATCCATCCTTTATTAGACCGCGAGACGCAGTCCGGTCGGTCGAGGGAGATTTTGCATGGCCTCAAGTTTCGTATGCATACAGCTTGTGGGTGGTACACATGGAAGCCCGCTTTATGGTTCCACTTGCCTGTTACATATTGTATTCCACTTGACCTCCGTGCTAGCAAGTACGAAAGAGAGGGAGAGAGAGGGAGAGAGAGGGAGAGGACCATTCTCCGTGGAGGGTGCGGCCTTTGCCACCGCTGCGTTCGCATAATATATTCGAATCTCTTTGAAGCGACACATATGCCCCACCCCCTACCCTCCCAATTCCCCTAACTTTAAGTCTCTATACCCATTCTCCTCTATTACTTGCATTCGCACTTATCGACACACAATAGTGGGTGTTCGGCCATTCGCGACGACTTGCTCTGTCGACTATTTCTATGTAAACCTAATATATGTCCACCAATCGATATGTGTCTATGTACATATACTGTAATCCTGATTTCTTTTAAACTATGGAAAGAAAAGGCAATTGAGAGCTGCCGTAGTCAATATAGACCAGGATCGCGATTGTGCTAGAGAAGTTTCTAGCGAGGACAAGGAGAGAGCTTTTTTCTTCTCCGTTTCCCCGATTCCAGTGTATTTTCTATTTCCAAGTTATGTGTATGTGTATGTAAGGTAAATAAGAAGAAAAGAGAACATGGGGGGTGGGAAGAACGGAAAGTCTTTCAGTAAGAAGGTCGAACCGATCGTTCATCTCTCTTTCTCTGTCGACTAAGGCAAGTATCGTTCAAGAAAGCCTCGAGCTTTCACTTTATGGATATCTCGACATTATCGTAATGCAACGCTCGAATAGAGGCTTCTCCTTTAACAAGAGAGTATCTCTTAGAAAAGGAAATAAAGAAAACGACGACGACAGCTTCATCGTTTTGATTATTTAATCTCAGACCTTTTTTCCTTCTCTTTCTTCGTCCTTTTTTGGCCCAGAGGGCCCTCGTTAAGCCAAGGCTCGTGCCAGATAGATATGAATTATGGGAGCGGATTGCCTGAAAGAATAAAAGGCGGCTTTACGAGTTCGATATTTTAATCCTCTGCCCTGGTAAAGTTCATTAATTCTAAATCGTTAGTTCATCGATGTGCCCTCTCTCCTTCTCCCTCTCTCCCTATCCCTCTCTCTTCTTCGATGAACACCCACGTCCCACCTATTTTACTTACGTCGAATTTATTCAGGATCCTTCGGCCCTAAGATTAATTAGATCTTGTTAAGCTATATTCGCACTACAGAGACGGGACAGTGACTGGATGAGACCAGCGCAACGTCTCGCAGGCTAAAACAGATTAATGTTTCGAACGAAGCTCCTGTGTAGGTAAAGCCTGATAAATCGAGCGAGAACCTTGTTATTCTTTATTCGGTAAAATAGAAGAAGAAGTAGAAGAAGACAAAATCGTAATTGTTATATCAACGTCACCTCTTTATTCTACAACTCTTCGTTATTCCACACCATGCGGCGTCACTCGGTCACAGTTTGTAGCATCACAGCGTACGAGAGCGCCGTATAAACGGAATCACTGAAGAACTTGAGGTTCATCACGCCGAATGATCCGACCGAGACCTGGATCGGTGCCTGAGCTCTCTGTATAACGAAACAAATGTCTTTACCGGCTTTCGCGTCTTCCGATCGCCAGCTATTCTCCTCGATCGTCAAATGAAGCTTCAAACCCTCGCTACAAATCCTTTCACCGCCGTAACAGTTGAGGAACAGTACCGACAGCATGGTTAGCTGAACACCAATCATTTTCACGAGGACTATAGTGTTCTTTGTCTGAAACAAAGATCATCATTTATCCTATATATATATATAGGACCCTTTTTGCCTCTTCTCTTCTGGCTTTTTTGTTCAACGAGTTCTCTTCTCTAATTAAGAAAGAGAACGAGCCCAATGACTAATCCCATTTTCCCTTCGCCATACCGTGATCCCGTCTAATCTCTTTCGTAATTAGCCGATTGGCTTATAGCCCGGGTCTACGATCCCCATTAATTGATTCCAGGAGCTAGTTGAGCTTTCGCCCTTAAAGCTTTCAGCTCTTAAGCTTCCACGATTCTCACTACTGTGTGTGCTGCAATTATACGCGTATCAACGCTGACGCTAGCGCGATTCGTTACTCGATTTATTAAATCGTTCGCGGGGACACGACTGCGGAATCTTAACGATGAAATCTGATGACGTTATCGTAGACAAGTTATGTTAGCAAATAATGATGATCCGATTGAACCAACGCTGTTCGCTGAACCAATTGAATGAATGAAATGCAAATAAAAAGACTCACGGTTAAGGAGACGTAACAGGCCACACAGATCACAGCGGAGCAAATGCAATTCTGACCGAAGAACAAGACGGACGCAGCGTCGCAGAAAGTTCTCCCGTAATTTAGAGTCATGATGTGCTGCTTAATAACATCCGTCAGCTTGCATTTGTGTTGTCCGTATTGTTGCATCAGGATGGTTGTATTATACAAGTCATTGCATAGCTGACAGATGAACAGTATCAATAGCAAATCGCAAGTCATTACATGGAACATTGCTGATGAGCCAAATATAAGTTCGATCACGTATACCAGCTCGTACCTATGAAATATTATTTAATATTATACGCAGCTCCGTTTGTAATTCGCTAAAAAGTGAATAAATAAATAAATAAATAGATAAATTAACATCTAACAAAAATTCTGTCTCTTATTACAAAATGTCCAACATTTTTATTCCTTGGTATCGAGAATTACGAGCTCTCGATTTTCACGATCGTTAAAGCGCAAAGCGAGTGCGTTTGCATATTCGAGTGTGTGTATTGTAAATGTGTGTTAGCTTTTACTAGACGATATTGAAATCTGGCTACGCTATAGACCAGTCTACCCGTACCTCAGCTTCCCCTGTATCGATTCCGGCAGATCGAGAGATCGAGATCGCGTACGTGAACCGAATGGATATCGCTACGTTTCAGCGAGATTTTCCAGCTGACCTTCGCGTAATTCGAAACTCTCGTAGCTTGAGTGAGATCGAAGAAAGATCGAAAGAAAAAAGGGTTTACCCGAGATACTCACCAGGGTTCCTCATAGACGATAGGTGGATAGTTGCCATCGAACGGAAGCGACTTGCCTGGTGTCACTAGTGGAGTTATTGAATAAGCAATAATTAGCATGATGTAGAAGATCTTGAGAATGTTCGTTGCCATACTTCTGTTTTGTAGCCAATAGTCACTTAATTTTCCTTTCTCTATTTTGACCATCAGAAACAACACGGTGTCTCTGTAAAAAAAAATGAAAAAAATGAAAAAGGGTATCGTGAATGAGAAAAATGATAGAAACAAGAGTAGGTACCTTTTCCCGTAAACCATGATACACTTCAACAACGTTAGGACCCATCCCGCGAACGTCACCGAAGACCTGCTCGTTGATTTAATAAAAAAACAGACATCGCGATAAAATGGCCAAATCAATCCTTTCTTTTTGTTAACACTTTGACTGCCATGTCACAAATTGCCCCATTCAATAGATATTCCTAATTTAATTATTATTTAATATTTTTAACGAGTTGCACTATTCTTTTGATATAAAAGTACATCCAGGTATTCGGTAAAGTTGGAAAAATAATAACAAGACGTTATTAAAAATTATATTAAAAGCCTTTGAACTTTTAGACTTCGTTAGGATCACCGTCACCTATCGAATTATGTTTGGCACTGAAAGTGTTAAACACACTCACTCTGCGAAACTCATCGGATCACTGGCAAGAGACACCTGCAAGCAAAACGCGCAAACGGTGCCAAAAGTGATAAAAAACATGGCGAAGTACGCTTTGACACGGCACAAAGTGGGATTTTTCTCATTATCGCTAGGCCAGAAGCCGGTTGGCCTGAGTAGAAACCGATTCGAATTCAAAATCTTCTCGACGTCCATTCCGCAGTCCGGTGAACGTCGCGACTGAACGGAAAACCTCTCGACTTTTTTCCCGTGCCTCATTTTGGATTCCGCTTGAATCGCTACAAAGAAAAAGCGAATCGGGTAAAGAAAAAAAAAAGAAGAAGATCGGAGCGTCCTCACGGCCTTAAAATTATACGAAATTGCTCCGCTCTGATCGATATATGATAAGGAACGTGCATATGATATTTATTTGAAATTGCCATGGTACGATCACGCCCGACATGATTATAAGCAGAACGGATACACTCTTTGGTTGATTTGATAAATATTGGAACACAGCTATTTTTTTCCCTTTCTAGCGTCTAGCGTAGGTGGCATGTAATAGCTCGCCCGATATCTCATTTGATATGCTGAAGGGGCAGATGAAACGTTTCCTGTCTCCCTCCCTCTTATCGCGCCGTACGTTTCTAACGTTTGCATCTTTTAGTAGACGAAACGTAGAAATAAAGAAAAGAGAAGAACTTTGGAAATACGTTGGCTAGAATTTCAAGACGCGTGTATGTGTAGCTACATACGAAAGACGAAATTTAAGACGAGAATTATTCCACTTTTTAATCTTAAATAAAACGAAGATACAAATAAATCAACTTGTCGATAACACAAAGTGCTAATGTTTACAGTGGACGCTCGGCCGTCCTACGAAATTAGTCCGTAATCCTTCTCGCTAATGAAGGAAGGATCGGCGATCTTCGTTTTTGATAAATTTACGAGTGTGCCTATCAAATTTCCTAACGACCCACGCTTCAGAGAGAAAGAGAGGGAGAAAAAAAAAACCTTTCCGAGCTTACGCTAGCATTGCTCCGGTTTTCCCTCTTTTCGTTTCTTTTTCTCCGCATATTCAGCCGCGTGGATACATGCATGTACAGAGAAAAAGAGAGAGAGAGAAAGAGTCTAGTACAACCCCTCTTGACCCTCTCCCACAACCCCTTCGAGCGCGTCCACTCTTGTTTACCTTTCCACAACCGCGAAAACCCGAAACGTGTCGCGTATTCGAACAAAAACGAGCCCGTAAATCGCGACGCGTAAAAATTTCCTCCCTTTTTGAGGGGAAACCGACAAAAAAAAATAGAAACAAAAATCTTTTCGAGATGCTCTCCGTGGTGACACTCTGATTTTCTTCTCGCTCTTCTTTTTCTTTCTCGAGATCGATCAAATCGAAAGAAGAGAAGAGCTCTCGACGAAGATGAGATATGGCGTACGCTAGAAAAGTTGGCGAGTTCCTCGAAAGATTTATGACGGACGCCCTTGTGAATTTTTGTCTCGCACGAAAACGTGACGGTTTTCGAGGATCGTCGTCTTCCTCTCGCCTCCTCCTTCTCACCGTAGACAAGACGGTCATCGGAATTCTCCTTCGCCTCTCCTTACGGGGCCATAAGTCGAAGAAGAATTCTCTTTTCTTTCGATTCCCCCGTTTGCTCGGACTCTTAATAAAATTGCTATTTTCCTTCGGGAATTAACTAACGGCAAAAAATTGACCCCAATTTCTCGCACGCGTCGTCCTAATTAGTTCGAACATTCGAAAACGTGTCTATAAAATAACACAAGATAATTTACTAATATTATCAACGCGTTGAGTACTGGACCGATTTTTCAACAATTCAGATGTCTTCCCATTTAATTTATTATTTTTTCCCTGAAAAAGCACACTCGCCTTTTCTAATGGCAAGAAATCAAAGAAAGGCGATGGTTTAAGCGAAGCCATTAAGCTCGATCTCTCCACGTGTAAGCGGATCGATGAGCACCACCGTCCATTAAATATCCCAACGATCGATGAAAGCATCTATCGTCGAGGGCATCGTCGTATTTCGACGAAGCGTGACCAACGAGCACATCGCATGCTCATTTTCGAAAGCACGAACATGATCGGACGATCGACGACCGGTGAATCTGGTGCGCCGTGAACGCTCGTTTATCGAGATAAACGGCTCGCCAATCGAGTTTGTCATCGGGAACTCGAGCTTGCTTTACTCTCGCTGGTCTACCTCGCCATTTTCTGTAAAAAAAGAAATGGACAAGGTAAGATCGAAATTTTGTGATAGATCCGAAGTCTGAGCACTTTTTTAACAGGCTTCAGAGTACGGTACCGTGATGTTGAGTTCCTTGCAAATGGGCAAAGTTTAATTAACCTCCTAAAAGTGTTTGGATCCTACACTTAACAGAGAAATCGAAAGATCAGCAGCAAAGTCATACGTTTTCTCAGTCAGCCGACGTCTCGACGACTTTTCGCCGAGTTCGCAACTGGGCTAAACTCAATGTTAACTATACCTACTCGCATACTGGCCGCTACCCTATCCCTAATCTACTTCAGAGGGCAGGTATTAGATTTCGGAACATTTCCCAGAGGAGATTCACGTCGAAACTCTTCGGACCGCAAATTAGATCGTGATCCGATCGGCTATTGCCTCGTCAAGGTCGAAGTTAAACATTTCATACCGGGGTATCCTCCTACGACGTTTATGTTTGCCAAAGCGACCGGTGCTTTTATCGTTATGACACCAGTCGAGTTGGGTGATCTGACTCGATCGATCTGCGTGGTTGTTCTCGACACCAGGAATGTAGTTTATTTTTTGACAGTCCAATCAAACGTTTGAGTGATTTTTCAAGAATTTTTTTAACAACTGTCCATTATTAAAACCGAGTGAAAATTTTTTTTCTATCCCTGTGCACAAGCGAGACCCGAAATTCGTTTCGTTAGCGTCAACCATCCCTAAAAGCCTCCCCCGTTAGAATTATTATGTAAAAATGCAAAAAAAAGCTCGCTCGTTGTTCCGCTAACTCAGGTATCGCAAAGAAACGGCATGATTTTTCGAAAAATATTATATTACTAAACACGTCGTTGACCTAGATTTAGGTACACGTTCTACTTTCCTGTGCAGCATCTAGGCAAAGCGTTCTTCGTTAAATAAAAGCACACAAAACATACGTAAACATATGTGTGAGAAATTTTTCCCCCTTCACCCACTCCTCTCTCTCTCTCTCTCTCTTTCTCTCTTCGCTAAAAACTCACACAAAGCTGGGGATACGAATGACGATCATTGTATTAACGAGCGTAATGTCTAACATAACGAGGCACATTTTTCTTGCCGTTTGCGGAGCGCAAAACGAAGCCTCGAATTGGTGAGAGAGCTCGCTATTTGCTTTCGAGGCCCAACCTCGTAATATAATTATGAACACCGGTGATAAATCGTTGCTCGAGGGATATCCCAGGTGAATATAAATTTTCTAACACAAATTCGAGTAAATAATTGCATCGAGTATCTGCATACCGTGATATGACCGAAAATTGGACTAGAATTGTATCAGAAAACTGTGAGCCGAGAAAAAAGTTTCCTAAAAAATTCTTGTCAAACGATTTCCGTCTTAGAACTCATGCGAATAGAATAGCTTCCAGTGCGACCTTTGCAATTAAACTCACTTCCGACCTTAAGCAGCGGACACCCCTTTGAGAGTCCTCCGTAAACACGACTCGACCGACGATAGCTCACTTGGGAACCGGTACTTCAGTAAATTAGTACCAATTAAAGCATGACTTTTTAGCTACTGTCTGCCGCTTCTAGCGTTCCACACATGCACATGTCCACACATACCCTAAGGCCACGTAACTTTCTTTCACAGGAGCGAAACTGTACAAAGCTGACTCGTATACTAGCAGCAGCAGCAGCAGTAGCAGCAGCAGCGGCGGCAGAAGGCGAAGCTCAAATACCGTACTACGAACGAACGGATGCGTAGCTCGGCAGAACGCGACTATTAGTCTTTCTTGAAAGATGTAAACAATCAACAAACGCTAAACTCGGATGAAAATCCCGTCGCCCCGAGGGTACTGACGAAAGAGGGCCGAGAACAAAGAAGACAGGATGATTTTATTATGAAAAGCTAATAAGAGACACGCAACGGGCGAGGTAGATCCAGATTTACCTAACAGAGTCAAGAAATTACTTGAAATATTCCCTTTAAACTTTTCTTTCACAACTTTTTGTTGTTTACCTTGTATCTCCGCAAATGGGAAAGTTTAACGATGAAGGATTCACTTTCGAAACACGGCCTTGACCGGAGGTACCTAACCAAAAACCGTACGCGTACAACGATGTCATATTTTATAGCAAATATAATCTTTTTTTTATTTTTCCGATGTCTCCTCACAGTTTCGCTGGAGTTTCCAGTTTATTTACCCGTTAAACTGGGAGTACACAAAACTTGGCGAATTTCAGATATTTATGAGCCGTTCACAGTGAGGATACCGTCACCCTTTCCCCCCCCCCCTTTCCGCTATCCCACCCTCTTCGCTTCTCTTCTCTTTGTTTGAATTGCTTCCTCCGAGAAAGTTGCGCCGGAATTGAATAAAGTCTTCTTGCCTTTCGTTCCTCCACTTCTTCGGCACCCAGCCCCTTTCCAACGTGTCCTCGCTTCGTGCTAACTCCATCTCCGTTCCACACCCTCGCCCTTTTTAGCCCTCTCTCTTTCTCCGTCTATCCCGACGGCCCGCCGCTTTTAATCCCTTGGCCGCGGGGCAAAGTTTAAAAGCTGTAACGTACTTTCGGTGTAACTATCTCCGGTTTCAAAGTACTTAATAATATTCTACGGTCAAATTACGAGCTCGTATTGACTCGTGTTTCGTTCGTAGCTGATCACGTGACGTCCTGATTCCGTCATTAGTCCCAGGACGACTCCGGTGGTCCGGTTGAATTAATTAGCTACGATATTTGGACATGAGTATCGATAAATGTCGGTGCTCAAAGCCAAATCACCTGCAATGTTTGCTAAGTATCTATTACATTTCGCTCGGAGAGTTCTCAACGCGAGAACATATACCATACTAAAAATTACAGGAACATGTTGGACCGATGTAACAACGGATTGACATTATTCAAGAGTGCGTAGAAGAAACATAACAGAATACACGACTGTTTTACGGTCAAACTTAACCTAATTATACGCGCAACTCGCTCGCATAAATGGGGGTAATGAGCGTGATGGCTGCCCTCGAGGGTAGTGAAAGGAAGAAAGAGAGAGAGAGAGAGAATAAGAGACTGAGCTTGTACGGATCCCATAAAAGAAATTTTACCGCTACAGATGTTGCACATTTTCCTATATATGTATATTTCCTCACTCGTAAATGCAAACGACCCGATACTCCAAGTGAATAAATAAAAAATAAAAAAACATACAATTGTTTCTTTCTTTCTCATTGTAAGAGAAAATTATCTACCTGGGTCGTAAAACACAAGGGGAAAAAAATGCTAAAGATAAGACGTTCTTTTTTCTTTAGACGCTTTTAAAGGCATCTACTGCTTTTGCAATCAACGGGACACCGGATTTGCCGTTTAAGAGCGACGGCTTTTATCGCGAACGACGCTTCGGTAAATTCATTTGAAAATCCGATTAAAGAGGCGGTCACCTTAAACGGGCGAGTTCGATAGATGTATCGAGGTAATTGAGAAGCATTTTAAGAGGCTCTCTCTCTCTCTTTTTCACGAGACGAGGATTATGTATATTCACGTGGACCTCGAACGAGTACGGGCCTCGCACAGTTCGAGGAGGGATTACATTCGCTATCTCTCTCGATTTATCTCTCCTTTATTCGCTCATCCAGCTACCTCCTTTTAACCAGGACTGAAAAGCTAAGATGAAAGTAGCTCCGTAATACGGAGTATCGTCTTACGGCTTCCCGAAGGGAACGGATGTGTGGCACGTGATAGGAAAACCAGAAAGTCACGTACGATTAGAAAGATTATTTATTCGCGGAAAACTAATTATACGCAAACAATGCTTTGGTTGTATCGATTATAACTTAAATTAGGTGTAGTTGAATTTAGACGATGGAAGTCCGGATCGTAATTTAATGCAACTGAACCGATGAAATTTTAGACAACCAAAGTATAGTATCAGTTTCCCAGATTAGAATAGTCGAAGATAAAACCATCCGTTCTATCGATCACGAGAACCGAACCTGTCAATGCTCGAGAAGATGATGAAAATGATTCCGGCGTCGGCATAAACTTTGAACGTTTGAAATCAATCTCGAATAACGTGCACGTCTCTCTGTCATCGAACGAGAGCCGGCCGCCGCCGCGAGAACAAGCCGGACCCGTCTATTTTTCTGGCGCAAGACAGTGCCACGGGGACATTGCACGTCGCCGTCGGCAGCTCGCGCAATTTGTCACGGTTTTCTCGATAGCTCGCAAAAAAAAAAGAAAGAGACGCGAAGGAATCGCGACGTGTAAAGTAGTGTGAGAGGGTGGGGAGAGGTTGGAGAGAGAAAAGAGAAAAAGTCGTTGCCGGCAACGAACCATAAGGAGAGATTTTATTGCGGACGTGGGTAGGTATATACAACAGAAGCGATAAAAACGGATGGAGAGATAAAGCGAAAAAAAAAGGTGATGGTGATAAGAGCTTTGGATAACGAATGACTAACGAAAAAAGAAACTAAAACGGCACGGAAGGGTGTAAAAAAAAACTGTTTAGCTAAAAACGAGTCGAGTATTTAGGAAAACAATAAAACTAGAGGAATTCTTTTTCTCGCGATAAAAAATCCCTGACGATATAACGATTACCGGTGATTAGAAAGGGATCAAATCAAGAGAAGAGAAAGGTATCAATGGGATTCGATCTACTTAAGGATAATGAACGAACGCCGGTCGTTAGATCGAATCAGACTCGGTCGAGCTGCAAACCAGCATCATCAGCAACAGTAGCAGCATTATCAATAAATTGACAGTGGTGAACGGGTTGGACGTTTCCACTGTAATACGCGAACAATGCCGTACGATGATTGGCCTGCAGCGACAATGCCTCCCAAGTAGACTATAATATTCCTATTATGCCTACTCCTTCCAACCTTCCGCCATTCTTTCCTTTTCCCCGAGCTTTCTAGCCGTTCGATTTTGTCGAGAGATTTCAATATCGTTCTTATCAATGTCGAAGAAAAAGAGAGAGAGAAAGAGAGAGAGAGAGAGAGGGCTATTACGATACCGAGGCCCTTAATCCCTTTCGCTCTACTTTCGTCGAATGTATTTACGGGCGAAATTATGTTCCACGGTAATATCATCAGAAAGATCTTCGCTCTAACGATTCTTGCTTCCCAGTGGATACGAGGAGAAATTCACCGTTACGTTTTCATCCAAGCGTGTACGGAGATACGTCGTTATAGAGACGTCAAGGAAACTAGATGTACGTATACATACATATGTGTGCGTGGGATCGGGAGTAACCAGAAATATGCGATAAATTCCATACTTAACCTAACCACGGAACGTCCCATCCAGAAATTCGAGAATTTTTCCTTTTAAGTTATTAACATTAACCTACAATCGATGTCAAACCACTCCCCGTAAATCTTGCAAAATTTCTTCGATTTAATCGATCCGAAAGTTTCTTTTCCCCCTTTTTTTATCGAAAATCTGGTACGGTGGAACGCAGCGGATGGACCGAAGCCAAGGAACCGAACGTCGGGAATGAAAACCGCCTGCTCTACTGCGGAAACTATGGAATGCTTAATATAATTCTCTCCGAGTTGCTCTCGGCAGTTCCTACTACGGGAATATCTGGCACGTGCCCATTCAACGAGAATCGGCAACAATTTGCAACGTGCTACTCTACATATCTTGTAATTCATGGTAATTCATTGAATATGTATAGTATGCTCGTCTCTCGTCTCATCTCATCCTATAAATTCAAATAAAAAAAAAAAAAAAAAAAAAAAA
>JAIFRP010000007.1:1597435-1609664 GCA_032403825.1 Odynerus spinipes | reverse complement strand
CGTTCGAATGGACCACAGGACTAATTAAGAAGAAAAAGAAAAAGAAGAAAAAGCAACGTCGTAGGACGTCGTATTTTCGGGCCCCATTCATTTCATTGATGCGCTTCGAAAAGAAGCATCGCAGACGAATTGTTGTCAGGTCTCTGGGGGCCTTTTAAAAACAGGCCGTCGGCGAAAGGCATATTAGATTAACGATTTAATGGATAACTCGATGAATGACTCTATATACGGTGCGTGTCGGTGCGTAAATTGAACAAATTATAGAAGAATGCCTTCGGTGTTGAACGTGTGGACACCCTGTGCCCCTATACACTACGTAGAGCATACATACTCTAGTACTCACTTTCTACTAGCGCCATTTTCACGATGCCCTAACGAAGGTTCTCCGTTACGAAGCTATAAACCAATTTATCATAGCAGTTCTCTTCGTTATGTCATAAAAGTCCGTGCGATCGTTAAAAGGTTTTCCATACCCTTCGCCCACTCCTGTTCTTCTACCTTTTCGAATAAAAATCTTCTATTCGAAGGACGCCAAAAAAAATTCACTATTCCAAATCTAATGAAAAACTCTCGCGTATATTTTTATATATGTGTATGACTAAGTTTGAAAGCCGAGTGGTTTGATCCGATCAGCGATTCGAGACACTCGCAAAATCCGTCAGGAATTTTAACGAAAAAGGGGAGGAAAAGAAAAAAGAAGAGGGCCAACTGTTATTCTTAACGGCGTGTAACATGAGCGTCTCTGAATCGCACAATGGCCAAGTGGTCATAATTACAAGAGCAGGCGGGTCCACGTTCTCGCGTGCATCCATGCTTGCTACCGTGTGCATGTGTGTATGCGTGTACGTTAAGATCCAATGAGGCGGGATCTCCCCATCTTGAAAGCGAGATCAGTGCCTACTGTAAAGTCCACGAGATCGCACGCGAGATACGATCGAGTTTATATACATATACGATTCTTACGTACGTATACGTGCGCGATTTTCTATACGTTCTTCCCTCGGCCGGAGAAGAAAATCTTCGCGTCGTTATCGCGAATCGATCGACGATGGTGCTTTTCTGCTGGATAATCTGCTGGTTCGCGACGGGTAAGCCGAGAAAAGGATCGTTTCCTTGTGATAAGAGTAAGCTCTTCTTATCCGTCGTGTTTGTTCGATCGATCCGCGCGAAAATCTTACTGTGGTAAGATTTTCCTTTATCGATCGGAAATCGGCGGGAGTTTGATCTCTTATCGAAAGTTTCTATGCTTTATCGCAGTGTTTTTCAACCCTTTTTTATAATTAAATATCGCGTAACATAGTATGGTATTGTTTATATAAATATACTAAATATAATACAGATTTTATAGTTTTACAGTTAAACTTCCGCGACATACTTAAATTATAATAATTTTTATAGAATACTTTGGACTTCTTTCGAAAATAAATTAATGAACGATCTTTAAACATTTTTACAACACACCGGTTGAACGTCGCTGGCCTCGTACCTATTATTTAACTCGCAATATTTCTTCTCTCGGTCCGTTCGACTTTTCTTCGCGAGAATTCCCAGCACGCGTTTTAGTTACATTTGAAATTCCGCTAACATGAAGTTTCAGTGTTACATTAACGCGTGCGTGTATGTACTTCGTATTCAATTAGACGAGGGGTGCATGAGAGTGTGAGCGAGAAAGTGAGAGGGAGTAAGAGAGTGACTATTAACTTCGCCGTGTAAGATGATAAGAAATTTAATCATGATATTATCGCACGGGGAACATCCGCGTGGTAATAACTCGCCGAGTTGGAGATTAACAATACACCCGAGGCGAACTTCGTTAGGTCGACTATTTCGCCGGTGTAAAACTTGATCTAATTATAAGAGGACACCGGCTGCATAATTACCCGATAACGTACAAGAACCTTGCGCCAAGGTATGCAGGTATCTATCCAGTACCTACGCGCGATGAAGAAAATCACACTAGGGAGACATCTTTTATCCGTTACTCCCCCAAGATCGTCGTGCTCGTCCTTGAAAGTTGGATTATTAAAAAAACATGGGATCGCGGTCCATGATTATTTCATCTCCTTTTTTCTCCGAATTTTCTCTTTCCTTTCTTCTTTCTTTCTTTCTTTCTTCCTTTTTTTTTTTTAGGCGCACACGCCGAGTTGAAAAGCAGTATCATGAACCACAGGACGGTCGTGAAGGTCTTCAGAAACGACACCGTTTTGTTACCCTGCTACGTGCAAGATCTTGGTGAGTAATCAGCGTGAAATCGCTTGTTCTACCGTGAACCCGCATCCGGACGACACGTTTGGATCAATTTTACCCGATGAGCGAAGAACTCTTCTTTTCGCTCGTCGTGAATTGAGTTACAATTATTTTCTTAAGGATTTATAACAAATTAAACTCTATTGCTTCCGTTAATGATCCTGACGAAGTTTCGAAATTAATTAAAATTAGGCCACTTGTCCACTTAATTCTTTCGATGACACTTTATGTTATCGCCAACGAGTATATATCATTTTTCGTAATTTTATAACAACGAAATAATAATTTTTTTATTTTTCCAATTTCGTCCGTTTACTTAGGAGTGCAAATCAGAGTGAAATGGTGGGGCAGAGGGACTTTCCTAGCCGACAGCGATGATCCCCGTATCGTGACACCCGAAAGAGTTCGACTTTGGTCTAACAGAAGCTTAGAGATCTCGAACATACAGCCGGAAGATAGGGGGGAGTACGTGTGCCAGGCATCTCGGCCAACTCCTTGGGGATACGTTACGCACGTGCACGAAATCCAAGTTATGTGTGAGTACGTCGAGCCACTACCCGAAATAAGTATCTTCTTCGTCTTCTCCCGATCCTGAAAATCGCCTTTTTATATAGGGTGAGTCAATACCGGTCTCTGTTCCGAGTAAACTTTTATTTAGTGACATCGAAAAAAGAAGAAGAAGAAGAAGAAATATTTTCTACGAAACTTATCGAGTAAAGAACGAAGAGATAAATTTACTAATAATTCTATATTAAATATCTCCACGGTGTCAATTTGTTCCAAAAGTCTGACGTTGACTCACCCTGTACAAAGAATAAGAAGAAGAAGAAGAAGAAAAAGAAGAAGAAAACTGTTCAAACTTTTTTCTACAGCCCCAAGTATCGGTATATTTAAATATAACGATTTAAATATCTCATCGAATAAAAACAAAAAGGAAAAGTAACAAAAAAAAGGGGAAGACATTTTAAAAGATTGATCATCCAGCAACCGCATTCGCGTGTCGATGAGGGATTCGAAAAGTTTCATCGATCGGGGAGCCCCGTACTTGTCTCTCCCCTTTCGTCATTAGCATATCGTCGTAATCCCTAGAAAGGAGTCACGAGGGTCCGATCGCTATTTCCACGATTCGTGCGAAAAGAAAAAATAAAGGAAAAGGAAAAAGAAAACAAGAGACGCGGTGGTGTACGCGGGAATTTACAAAGCGCCCGATGAAACCTTTTCTTTGTCACGAGTCTCCATGGAATTCCTAGGCTCCCGTGAAATTGTGATAACATTTCGAAGTTATACAGGGTGAGTCTCGGGTAATCCAAGGAAATTGGAAATCTGACACGGATCGATAGTTTAGAAAATTATTAATTTATACGCGACGAGAAATTAGATCGCTTTAAATTATATTAATAGAAAGTATATTATCTATACTCTAGAATAAATATAAAAATTAAATGTTAAAATAGACAAAAGTGGTCAGCTCCCGTGATTCATCACCCTGTATACCTTGCACACGCGTTTGCACCGATCCAAACGTATAACGTACATAGGTATACGATCCTACATAACGAAGGAAAGAAAAGAGAGACTGGGTGGTCGAAGCAACGAAAATAAAATCCGTTGAAAGCCTCGGATATGCTCCCTCGGTAAAATCGAATTTCGTTTTGTCATTTTTCTCTTTTTCCTTCTTTTGCCATACCCTCGTCCTGTTTTTGTTTCTAATTTTTTCCTTTCCTCCTCCTTCTTCTTCCTCTTTTTCGAACTCTTCGACGAGCGCGTTCTCTCGTCTTTCCTATCTCTCTAAAACGAGCATCGAACGATGATGATATGTAAGCAGAATGGTTGATAGTAGGGAGACGACACGATGGATATCGCCGTCACGCCCCAGAAAGTTTACGGTCAGGCAAAACGCTCGCTTCTTTTTCCCCATCTTCCGTTCCTTCTTGCAGATCCGCCGAGCGTTCGCCCGGTGCCTGAATCCGGCGAACTGGAAGTTAATTTGAAGGAGGAAATCGACATGGAGTGTGTTGTAACCGGTGTACCAGTTCCGGTCGTTACTTGGTGGACAAAGGTGATCGATTCATTTTTTTTCTATTTACTCCGAATGAAAATTAACTAAACGCAATCTCTTTTTTTAATCAGATTAAATCGTTGCAAAATTATTGTCACGCTTCGTGCGATTCTCGTCGAGATTTTGTAGCGAAACGGACGACAATATTTTTGCAGCTGGTAGCGAAACGAGTTCTCCATTAAATAGAATTAATTAAATAAATTTTTTATCAAAAATATAACAGAGATTACGTGACGACCCAACAATTTTTCCATTTTCTTTCTACTCATTTCCAGGACGGTGAAATACCATTGCTGACCAACAGACCGCGTTTGCGATTTTACGCAGATCATCGTAATCGTTCGGGACAGTACACTTGCATAGCCAACAATGGCATCGGCGAGCCCGCATCGGCGACGATAGATCTACGCATAAAATGTGAGTCAAGGGACAAGAACAAAAGGGAAAAGAAAACAATATGCATATTACGTACTATAAATAAATGCGACTAATAAAAATATTGGATTATCCGAAAAATTCGTGCTTCTTTTTTCCAGAAAAATTTATGCAAAAATTACTTTCTTTCAAAACAAAGGTTAATCTATTTAATTTATCTAAAACAGCTTATTAATTTATCTTACAAAAATCTAAATATTCATATGTTTCTATACATACATTATAAATATTTACACATCCATTATAAATATAGGGAATCAGCACGAACTTTCCGGATAACCCAATAAGTATACATCAATCGCGTTATACCGTTCTCGTGAAAGCAACACAAGTGTAATGAAAAAGTAAATTTCGGGATTATATATATACTCATTTTTGTATTTACATCTACTACGAGAGAGAGGGGGAAATGAAAAGAATACAGGCAGCTAACTTCAACAGCTTTCATAAAAACGCTCCCGTTTCTTTGTAAATGTAAAATGTATTTAAAAAACTAAAAAAAGTCGCGGGTGTATAGAGGTTGGAGGGGTCAGGCAAAAGGTAAAGGGTATTACGAAATTCCACGCTGAGATGCACAACAGGGTTCGTCCCTCGCATCTCTCACTCTCTCTATCTCTTTCTCTCTCTTTCTACGCGTACCTATCCACGAATCGGGCTACTTTAATTATATCCTGGCCGCGCGCTTCGCGGATGCAATCATGCAAAATTGTATTCCGCTCTCTGCGTCGTAAACGATTATAATTAAATTAGCAAATTGCCGCGCATTGGTCTCCTTAGTATTCCGCTCGAACGTGCATACGTAGATACATAGTAGTAGGTAGGTACATAGTATATAGGAATGGGCCAATTGCTCTCATTACGATGACATTTAATGCCGGCTACGCAAACACGAATTGTTTGCTATAGTGTTTAAAAGCGGACCTAGACATTGGACATATGCATCTTAGTTATCTTTGTGGTTCGAGCAAGAAGAAGGGATTACAAGTTTGTTGTAACGTTTGGGTGTTACAGACAAACCGGAGATCGTGGTCCACAGGTCATGGGTCCATGCTTCACCAGGAGTGAGAACGCAGTTGACTTGTAAGGTTACCGCTTGGCCTGAAGCTGAGGTAAGTTTCTTTTAAGAGATAAGATTAAGTTGATTACCACATATTTGATATTACACCATGAAAAAAGTCGAAATTAATACGGTCGGTTCCTGAGGATTATCTTCTAATCAGAAACCGGTCTAGAGTGGGTTAAATAAACAATAATCCGTACCGACGATTGCCGAAAAATAAACGAACGGTATGATTTCTAAGGATTCCACTTAAAGTTTCCTCTTTCATCTTTTTCGATCGATAAATTTGCGAGCCTAATTCCAAGTCCTTCTCGTACCTCTCCATTTTGCCTCGCTCTTGAAAAAGAAGCTCTTGCGGTAGCGCGAGCGGTAACTAAATGAAAGCTCCGTTCGAGCCGCGAAGCAATTTCTCAGCGTTATCCCTTAAAGCCGGTAGTACGTGACAAATCGATTCGTTGGAAACGTGACTTACGATAGCTCGACGGTACAAAAAAGAGTCGAAGAGGATTACTCGGCTCTGCTTTTGATACTGGCTCCGTTCTCATTCGGATTACGATTGGCGCGAACAAAAATCATGATCGCGTTGATCCCCGAAAGCCGTAGTACATAAATAGATCGGGTGATCGAGACCGAAAACGATTTTACAGATGGAGTGGTACTTCGGGAACAAGACGATACCCTATTCAAAGCGAATAGTCAAACACAGTGTAGAACACAATCACACCTTGGTGATAAGGAACGTGATAGCGGAGGACTACGGATTTTACCTCTGTAGAGCATCGAATTCCTTGGGTATCACCGAAGCTGCGATCGAGCTATCGGGGGTGGCACATCCTGCGGTATTCAAAGAGGTCAGGAGTATCTCGAAGACTGCCTATAATTTCATTTGGGAGGTCGACTGTTATACCCCTATCATCGAGTATCAATTCTCCTTTCGTCAGTACAAGGTAGGTGTCCAATTTCGTAATTAATAGGATTCGGGGACACGAGTACCGATGTGATTTTGCCGATCTCCAATTTCGAAGTAGGTACGTGCTTACAACGTCGAAGTATATGTAGATTTGCAAAATGGTGGCTAGTTACGAAGTTGGGTATAATAATTTTTATAAAATATATATATATATTAAATACTTGTTTGCAATTTTGCCGATGAAAATTGAACGATAATTGAATATTCCGCGTACAAGGACAGAAACGTAATCGTCCTCGAATCTTTATCGTAACTGACAACGATACGGACCCATCCAATTTATGTAATTGATATTCACCGTGAACAGAATTGCTTTCTCGATGGCTTGCTCAGGGAGTGCACGCACAAGTGGCACAAACTTTATATACCCAGTGGTAGCAACGCGATCGGACCCGTCCACTCGCGATCCTTCAATCTAACGGGATTGGCAGAGGCATCTCACTACGAGGCTTTCATCGTCTCGAGAAATCGTTACGGGCTAAGCATGCCCTCGAAAATAATACGATTCGCCACGGAGAGTGCTCGTGAGTAATAAAAGGACAGAAATTTTTTCGTAATAAATTTTGAATCAAATTCAAGACACGCCAAAATTCTATTCCATAACGCCATTTTAATTTTCCTTCAGCTGCCGAAGCCGAAGATTATTACAAAACCGATGGCGTGGTACCGGACGAAAAGATCAACAGTGGTAATAATTATTGCTACTTGTTATTGCAGTCGTAGAATGGAAGCATTACATTCATTAAACATACTAATGTTTACAGTTATACAATTGGCGTCGATGTCTCAACAGTCAACCACGGACACGGATAACAATGGATGCTCTTCTGTAAAGAACGTGGCTTTGATCGTTTCATCTGCTTTGTTCTTCTCTATTATGAGATTATAATAGACTACATACTTTGGGACAGCTGCATAAGACTTAGCTCGTTGCTCGTTATTTTATATATAAAGAAAAAAAGAATTAGTCAAAGTGCATATCTCGGAAAGTGCCAACAAAATTGCATGTTTGGCCGTTTATCTTCATCCTATATTAGGATATACAAGAATTGTAATGTATATTTTTTTAAATTGCACTTTATGTACAAATTAAAATCATATTATACGCATACCTGATATAATTAGCTTGTAAGATCGTAGGTATAATGTTATATGATTAAATAGAACACGGATGTTGGCGACAGTTTGCTAATTTTGAATTAATATGATGTGTGATCGATTTGTAATCATTTCGGTCTAATAACTTGTATGGACGGGAATTGCTGATGAGTACAGCTTGTATGAGTAAAAATATATAAAAATTATTTTATTTTTAAATAAAATTCTTTCATCTTTTCTTCGTAATTCACAGATTTCCGACTTTATCCACTTTATAATCGTTTTACCATGGTACGATAACTACCTGCTTTACCATCTGTAAAATGGAAATCTATTATCGACTGAACCGACAGTCGATAACATCATTTACACTGATACCTGCACAGAGGATAGCTTATCTTTAAACAAAACAAACATTTTTTAAATATTCTAAAAATTAAATGATACTTGTACTCTACAAAAAATTAGAAAAAAACGTAGGTAATTGGACTTCTAAACCTCTTTCATTTTTAATAAAAACAGTAACATTATTGACTGATAAAAAGTGTAATTCACGTCATATGAGATATAATTATCGCTAATCCTTCAATCATTCGTTCATGCTCCATTATTTCTACCAATAATCCGGGACATCCAAGGAAGGAACTCGCGGGAAATCATTATGAAATGAATTTAATTTAAACATTATACATCCTGTGACAAAAATGTAATGCTTCCATCCTTACTGCTTGTTGACTGTTGGTTGTAAATTGTTCTTATTTCTTTTACAGCGATTACCTTACAATTATTATAATAATAGTATAATATTAATATTATCATATCAGAGAAATTCACACAACCGTCCGCAGTATGTAAAGGGCGATCTTTATTTATAATATTCCTTACGTGTTCTCTTTTTTTTCATTTTCGAATTTCGATTCTCGTTCGCGCTAAATATTTACGCTCCACTTTGATGACTAAACACGGGGGTAGCACGTGTACAGCGTAAACACTCGACGATGGACGTCGTTTAAAAGTGAAAAATCTTTAAAAACGTGAACCTTCGATACGAGAGTAATGAGCACTGCTGCTGTTGTTGCTGTTGTTGCTGCTGCTGCTGCTGCTGCTGCTGTTGCTTTTCTTTCTTTTTTTGTTTAGTTTAGGGAAGGGAGATTGTGTTTTTCTGTTTCGCTTGATTTCTCTCAATAATAGCAATAGTTTTGGATTCGCTGGAGTACTCCTAATTCCTGTCGGTGGCTCGAAGCTTCTCTTCGACGGCCTCTTCGGAGGCCTCCGAAAGGTCTGTCGCCTGTATGTACTTTTGCACACCGACTAAGGATTTCTTCAGAGCGTCGAACGAACTAGAGTACAACATCTTCTTCTTCACTTTCGCCGTGTCAGGACACCACGACATCAAGAAGAGTTTCTGTTTTTTGGAAGCCTGGAAAACAGAAATAAAATAATCAATCGATTGCGCCGATACGATCGATCTCATCGACCCAGAACATATAGATATATCAAGTAACAAAGATGGTACAATTTATCTACTAATATCTCTACTTCTAGTTACACTTCAGCAGACAGTAATCCTCCTTATCGCTTTCGTTTATTTTTAACAACGGTAACGTCATCCAATTCCAACTTTTTTCTCCTTTAAAGGAGACACCAGAGATAACCACAGATTATTGTTCACGCGTTGGCTCGAATCTTAACCGCCATTTTTTTTTGCACAGGTGCTTACACGCTTCGGTACCGATATTTCACGTGAGTCATACGATCGTTCATCAACTACTACTCGTGGACGACGAGTCATCCACGTTCGTTTGGACCACGTCGACGTTTCTTCGAGGATACGATTTTTATTGTGCAGTAGCGATTAAGGTTAAGGTCCGTCGTTAAAAATATATTTTTGTGAAAAAGGAGACGTGGGGTAGAGTGCGAGGCAGCTTACTTCGGAAGTACCCTGGCACTGGTGGGTATATTCGAAGTCGAAAAGGCCATAGCGACATTCGCCGCTTCCACCCTTCTGCAAATCCTCGAGGAAAGCATCGTAGGCCGCATCGCGAGGTCCGATCACTTCGACGTCGATCTGTTTTTCGTCCTTAATGTAAAAGATCACGTATCGGTGCTTTTTGTCCTTCTTTATTTCTTCGTACGTCGTCTTGCAGACGTCCGCCACAGTTACTCCAGATGCCTAAAAAAAAGAAAATCTGTTGATGATACGTTCCAGTAGAAATTATAGAATTAGTGCTTTTTTTAGAGAGATTCGAATTAACATTAGCTCGTGATGCGTCATTGGCAGACAGCTATCGACGAGTACGACACACGACGAGCCGTAGTTGCATAACTGAGAAATGAAAACGTTGTTTATATAAATGAATTGCACCTGTTGGTGTCGGTATCGCGACGGTGACAGTGCGAGACCTGTTTTTCGAATCAAAACAGTTTGATCGTTCTGTCGATTTTGTTATTTAAAGATAATTTGAAAAAGAAGGATCTGCCATGAGTAATATCGTATATATAGTGGGAGGTATAAAAACCTATGGAAAAATACCGAAATTATTTTATGGAAATGTTATTAAACGAAGTAATAATATTGACACGGTATCCCTCCTATCGCGTCATTTGCACAATTCCAAACGTTCAAAGCTGATTTCGCGGAAAAACGTGGCGGGACGTACAGAAATAAGTACAACCACGCACGAATTCGTACGCTAAAAGAGATTCGACGACCAGTTTCTAAAGTTGTACCGCTGGCTCTCGAGCACGTGCCATGACGAAGAAGAGCGAGGAAAGCTACGTGAAAATTCGTAAATTACCGACGATGACACGTTTCCGGAGTTTTCTTAGTTTCTTACGTCAGCGCTTACCACCGATCGATAAGGCAGGTCATTACACTTATCGAGTGCAAAAACTAGCACGAAGATCGGTCGATTTCATTTTTTTTCCCTGGCGAAGATTCCTAACGAATTATTCATTTTATTTCGCGTACAGAGTGAAAGGATCGAATTCCTAAGAAAAATCATCGATTTGGAAATAAGCTTTCTAGAAGTACCGCTTTTATCGTGTAGAAACGATCGAGAAATTCTGTTGCGAGGAACATTTGCCTCGTTAAAAAGGAGGCTTTCACGTTTCTAACCTAATATATGCGAATTTTATTTTATTTCTATTAAAGACGAGAATTTCACGAATTAGACGTTGTATATACGAGTTGATCGGCGATAATTGATTTAAAAAAGAAACAACAATAGGATGCTTCTCGAATATACACGTTGGCGTTTGATCGACGTCGGGTATCTCTCGCTAACGTGCTGTCGCTTAGTAGCAATGAGTCACAGCCTAACACACGAAGAGAGAAAAGAACAGAGACAGCGAGAGAGCTAACGAGAGCGAGAGAGACAACAAAAGCGTGCATTGTTTCCTCGCCGCAGCCGCAACCAAGTCCAACATTGCGAACCAGAGCCGACTATTATCGGTTCTTCGAATCGAAGAAACTAAACTTATTGATCCTCGAAAGGTAGCCAACGACCGCGACGACGACGAATACGAGAATGATTTTGACTAACGTTGTCTTGGCTACGCGTGCGCGTTTACTATTTTCCTTGAATTCGTACACGTTCTATGTATACGTTGCAGTATTCATCGACGCATTCATGTATTTAGGATGCTATCGCGGATATACTTTCATTCGAGAATTTCCGTTATTTCCGTTCGAATAATTTATTCGAATCTCTGACGAACGTGTTCAGGAATTCGATACTTTTCAGGCGAATAAAATAAACGTTAATTCGTATAACATCGAAATCTCGTCTCTAACTCTGAAACAAAAATAATTCATAATGTTCCTTCTTGTCCTTGTAAATAAAAAAAAAAAATCCCAGTGAAATAACGAGATAAGATTCGAACGAGTACGTTGACCATGGGTCACGTATTACTCGAGAAAAGAGCGACGTCTGCCTGGAGGGAGGAGAAGAAAGGAGGAAAAACAAAATAAAGCGTAGACTATCGTGACCGAGAGGATAATAAACGCGCGCTCGAAGGACACACACCGTGTAACGCCGGGAGATGCAGTTTCTCGGTCGATATTTCGTGCCACGCTACGGTTAGAAATACACTTGGCTCCCTCTAGGGCGTACTGTAAACGCCCTTTGCACGCGTGCACACGCGAGAAAGCTACTAGCCCAAGCCGACGTCTTCTTTTTTTTCCCTACCGACACGTGCATTTGCATAAGTGTATATAAATGGAAACTAATGTGTTGGTAGACGAATAAGTAGTACATACACACGTGCATGAGAGTGCGTCCGCGACGCAAGGTCAAACGGAAGATGATTCACCGCACGCAGAGCAGAGGCGTGCGCATCGTTAGACATTTCTCTCTCT
>JAIFRP010000007.1:1575663-1596076 GCA_032403825.1 Odynerus spinipes | reverse complement strand
TGTATGTATACGATCGACCTCCTTATACACGGTGGTGTCCCCTCGAATTTTTCCTTTCCCCCGATGCTCATTTTCTAGTTCATTGCCACGCTATCCATTGTCCAAAATAATAATAACAAACACGCACACGCGTTCGGTAACATTTTAAAACCGGCCAACGCGCGCCCTTTTCATTGAAACCAACTTCATTGTAGTCTATTCTACGATAATTCGTAAAACCATTCGTACGACACTCTTCCGGTTAGTTTTAACGTCATTCGTCGTCGAATAAATTCTCTATCTCTTCCTCTCACTCACACACGCGCACATACGCATACACACAAGAGTGGGAAATACCGCACGAAAGCGCGCGCGCGCGCAAGAGAGAGCACGCGGCGACAGAGAAAAATAGATTTTGGCGGAGCAAGAATTTCTTGAAATAGGAATACGATAATAATAGTAGTAGTGCGGGTATACGTTACGATCCAAATTGAAACTCGCTCGATGAAGCACCCAGCGAGTAGATTTCGAGAAAAAAAAAAGATGTTCGATCGCTATCTATTTCAAATAACGCGCCCTTTTTTCCGACGACCAAGTATGGGGCTCGGTCAGTTAAGAATTGAACTTTCTAACTCGTTTATTTATTCTCATAAATAAAAACGCACTCTCGTATCTCAAAAAAGTAATATTATATCTACTAGTATCGATAAGAGTCTCTCAAAAGATGTTTCTCGATTAGAAAAGAAAAATGGGCTTCCAAATGTCAAAACGTCGAGCATTTCTCTCTCTCTCTCTCTCTCCGTCCCACCTTTGTTCCCCCCGCTCTCTTTCTTTGGCCCTCTTTCTCTTTTTCTCTCTCGTGACTCTATTCGCCGCGTCTCGTACGCGTCTGAAAATATCCAGGCTACCGTAAGAGGAGGAGGAGAAGGAGCATCAGAGGAAGCGAAGGGAAAATGGTCGCGCGAAACGTTCGGCAATACTGAATACTTCTCTCTCTCTCTCTCTTTCTCTCTTCCCCTCCACGCCCAACGCCGCAAACCTCCCACCCCTTACCCGAGCACTCCTCTTCGTCTTACAAACTCGTCCACACCGCACCACGATCGCATTTCGATTCGTTCGAGCTTGTATATCATTAACGGTACGCGACACCCATCTTTCTCGTGTTGATATTCCGCATCTGTCCTTTACATTTATATTTTCTATCTCTCTCCCTCTCTCTCTCTCTCTCCTTCTCTTTACGTCTTTATCGAGCGATATAATCTTCGGACGAATGAACGAAGGAACAGGATAAAAAGATAGGTGGTACACGTCACCGCCGAAAGAAAGATTATTTTATCGAGGAGGATCACTCTTTTACATGCGATACGACGATACACGTCGATGACTCGTCTCCGATGATTCGTTGAATCGCTCGAACGAACTCGATGACAGCTCGGCTTGCTCGCACGTAACAAAAATGAATTGGAGAGAGAGAGAGAGAGAGAGAGAGAGAACGAGGCAGTGTGTGTGAGAGAGAAAGAATGAGCAGTGCCTGGTGAAGGTAGGGGGGGGTCAAGAGACGGCAATGAACGACCCACGAAGCACGAATTCGCGACGGAAAAGTAGAAAAACCGATCGAATTTCAAGAGAATTCGTAACGATCCAACGATCGAAATATCACAGAGAAAAAGATGCCGGACTTCGCTTGCCAGCGTTGCCCGGCGTGTTCATGAAAACTGCTCACGACATTTTGTACGAATTTCGAAACTTTTCGGAAGCTCGAGGACAAAGACTTGGAATCTTTCTTTTCCGCGAAAAAAGACGATCGTGGAAACGAGAGAGCAAAGGTATTAGAGTTGAAAAGACTAGGAAGAGAAAGAAAGGAAAGGGGAGGACCCCCGGCTGGACCACAACCGGCAGAAAGCTCACCTCCCCTAACCTCCTAACTTCGAAGTCCTTTGATAAAAGTCGAAGAATTCTACGAATAACGATCGTTCTTGCATGGAAACCCGAGGTGAGAGATCGATCGCGATCGAAGAAAGAGAATAATCGAGCGGATGGTTCTGCTAGCACGGCGTATCCGCCGGTCGCAGAAATGGCGACCGGCGGCAGCGCGTCCGCCGCGGCCATAACCACAAAAGCGAATCGGCTCGCGCGTTTGCCCTTCCCACGAACGAACGGACGAAGGCACGTACAGCAGAAGAACTCAGTTTCACGAAAAAAAGGAACGGTTACTCGTGAAGTTTTATATTCGCTTCTTCGCGTAACTCTCGACGAAGAAGTGGAAGACACCACGGAGGATATAGCTCGGCTACGGTTGTTATTGTTATCATTATTATGATTATAATTATTATTAGGAGATTAGGACGATTTGTCGGATATTTACCATTTCGTGATGTCGTGAAGAAGAGAAGCGGTGGGTATATAGGAGTCGCGCAAACGAAGGACTCGACTCGACTCAACTCGACTCGAAAGTAACACACTCGCGGTGGCCTCGGCTCCGGGTAGAACTGGATAAGGCGCAGTGTGTCCAGTCGCCGGGGGTCGCGACACACGAAGGAACGAGAAGGGAGGCTCCCCTCCCCTCTCCTTTCCCTCTCCAGCCGGCTCACCTCTCCGCGAATCCTGTATTCCTACGCCTGCGCGCGCGCACTCCAATTGGCGGATAACTCTCGAGATTGGCTGGCTGCGCCTCTCGTGCAACTGCGAAACTTATCCTCTCTCTTTCCCTCTTTCTATCCCTTCCCCCCTTTCTATATTTTCTCCTCTTCTCCCTCTTCATCATCTTCTTCTTCCACCAATTCGACGACGACGACGAGAAAAATCGCGATCGACTGGCTCGTCGTTGGAAGAATGGCACCACCGTCATTTAGCGGGAAGATCGCGAGAAGCGAGAGCGTTCGTTAAAATTTTGAATTCTTCGGCGGCGCGATGGCGATGTGTCTCTACGTCATACGCTTCCTTCCTTCCTTCTCTATTTCTATGGAAAGGCTCGATTCGTTCGTAGATCGCGCGTTAAACGAGATCGATCTGAACGAGGAAACGTATATTTTATATACGAGGACCAGCCTCGTCTCGTCGGATCGATCGCGCAGCGCGGCCGATGACACGGAATTCATTGGAATTAGTCATCGGTAGGACGTACCGCTCGTACCAGCCAATCGCTGCAAGGGACGTGGGGAAATTACCTTATATGGGCAGCGCTGTGCAAACGACCCGCACGCACATACTTTTCTACCTTGCTGTCTGCGCAAACTCCGCCGCCATCTTTGCGCGCGCATTTACGCGGGAAAACCGAAACCGCGAAATTCAAATTCCAAGCCGGTCGTGTGGAAACCTGAAACAAATTATGCTAATATGTTATTCATGATTCTTATCGCTCTACTAGTGGTTAAGGATTAGAAAGGAATATTTGATATAAATTTTGTTTATGAGTATATTAATATAATACTGATGCCAATTTTAATAATTACCGATAATGATTACTTAACAATAAAATGAGTTCAAATATTTATATACATTTCGATAATACGCTTTAACAAATACACCGTATGTAATAAAAGAATAAACTTACGGATAGTCGGGTCTAAAAAAAGTTTTTATAAATTTATATAGGATTAATTGCAATAGCGATCACGATCCTCGATTTCCAATACTTATTACTTACATGCCAAGTTTTATGAACAAGTAGATACATATCTAAGGAACCTAAAACTTAAACTTATTTTACAATGATCGTTTACGTAGCGTTATATCGGAGTATTTTATCTCTACAGATATTTATATATATTTACAAAATTATACTTCGTTATTGTAAAATATTTATGTAAATATACGCGTACGGATGTTATTCTCCCTATAAAAATTATACAGATAAGAAATCACTCCCATAAAAGCGGCAAGGTGGAAGTGTTTCTATAAATTTTTCAATAGTGTTAATTCTTTAACTGTATAAATGTAATTATTATTTTTTTCTTATATTTCTTTTCTACTCCTTCAATGAGCATAAGCGTGAAATACAACGTGGATATAGAACAATCTGAATGTTCGTGATTTTTAAGAACATCTCGATATCACAAAAATAATAAAAAAAGAATAAATAAAATCCAGTCGAAACAGTTAAAGAATTAATTACACAGCCATTGATTACATATGCACATACATGTTTGCATGTATAAGTAAACGTGCACGTGAAAGATTCATAGTAAACAGATTTTTACAATGAAACAATTACATTTTATGTATATATAGTAATACAGCCATTGTCCTAAACTGATATACCTTCGTGATGTTGTAAACTTCAATTATCACGGAAATTTTGTTAATAAATCAATAAAAAAGCTGTGAGATTTTTAATTAATTATAAAATGTCCAGCACTTCCAAGATATTTACAAATGTCACGAATAGGATAATTAAATGTTTAAATTCAGATGAACATTTTTTATATACCGCTAAAATAATAATATTTCCACGAGGCACAAAACTAATTAAAGATATGAGCAATTTTATTTATTAAAGATACCAAGTCCTTTGAATGATTACATATTAAGAAGATATTTGTCAATATTTTATATAGATGATAAAAATAATTTTTTTTAATAATACAATTTTTATAAGTAGTTCCTAATAGAAACAATTCGATTATTACTGTATTAAACATCTTGATTGCCTTAACCACTTCATTTACATAAAAAAAGAAAGTCAAAAAGAATTGGCCACTATTATTTGAAATATGTCAAGATAATATAATACTTTAAATAAAAGTTTGAATTATTAAAAAATTATTTACAAATTGTTTTAAAATACGTAACATTTTAATCATCCGACCAATTATTGGCGTGAGCAATTTCAATGATGTTAATACCACATGCAAAAAAATAGCTACCATAATTATACAGAACCTTCGTCAGAAAGTCATCACCATGGAACAAATAGCATGGTAGCAACATTCTACCATTAAATTTAATAGCCGTCTATAGCTAAATTTTCATATATATATATANTGTAAGAGGGATAATTACAAATTCTATTATGAATAATATAAAAATGTCAGGAAACTATATATGAATACGAAATATATAATTGTCAGTAGTAGAGTACGAGTACTTACAGGAGAAACATTATCAGGACACATAGTCCTACATTTTTACAAAATATCCTGCCACTTTTTTCCATTGCTTTCGTTTCAATTTTTCACCTAGTTGTAAAAGAATACGTATTAAAACTTTACGATTTATGGCATTGAAAGGAGAAAAGTGGAACCAAGAATTTCTTGCAACATCTAAGTTGTAACGATATCTACCCTTTTTTTAAGTACTTCTTAAGCCTACTATTCGGGAAAAATACTTTGATAACATCGACGATCTCTGTTCGTTTGCTAAGAAATATTTCTCTAGCTAATGTTAGACGGAAATGATCTATAATCATTTAAAAAGAACATAATTATATCATTAGAAAATGATGAACAGCTAGCAATACTATAAATAGTTTCATCCCTCAGTCAATCGTCACAAAATTGCTTTTTTGCTTTTACAATCAACACAAGATATTTATATCGGTTATTATAACATAACGCTGATAAATTAACTTCAATATCATTCAGTCTAAAGCATATAAACTGTTAGATAAGTCCACGCTTTTTCTTATAATCTTCTAAGTTCAAAGAACGACGAGGCCCTGTATCCTTGATATTACTGACGGGTTTAGGTAAGACGCTAACGGGATTATCTGAAAATGAAAAGCTTTGTGAAAATTCTATGAATTAATGAACGTTACCGAGATCAGTGCCGCCATGCCAAAATCATAGTTTTATCATTATCAAGACTAAATGTCGATACGATTCAGAAGATATCATTGTTCACTCTATTTAAACTTACTTGGGATTGGTACTTCTAGGTCTATTGTAATATCAAAATCGTGGGCATTGAATAAATCTTCAGTGCTTTGCTTTTTCTTTACTTCTTGACCATTTTCTTTTTCATTAGGTGTTGCAACGGTATCACCTATTTGTTGAGCAGCCTTCTCATTGGCTGCTGCTGCAGCAGGAGTTTCCTCATCGTCAGGTTTATACACCATTCTTGGTTTTGTGCTACGCCTAGTGAAAGGATCATCCACTTTCTTTCCTTTGTTAGCTTTAATTTCTTCCTAATGAATGTACAATATAATACAATTAGTAAGAACAAAATAACAATCTCGCTTATCTTATAATTTTATCATAACATTACCATAATAGCTTTCTCTGCCTCTTCAACATTTTTCTTCCTATTACGATCATTGATATACGAGATGCTCGAAATAGTTGCTGTTCGCATTTTATCAAGTTCAGAAGCACGTTCTTCCAGTTCGCCTAATTCTTGATTCAAACGAGTCGCGGTTTCGTCATCTCCTCTACAATTGGCTGCATCTCTTTCTCTCATTAGCTGTGCTTTTTTCATTGCATAATTATATGGAGTTTGTTTAAATCTTTCCTTTTCCCTAACTATTTTCTCTATGTCTTCTTCTTTAAATTCATATACCAAAGCCTCTTTGATATCTTTCAGTTTTTGCTCTACTTCATCGAATGTAGGCATTGATATCCCTTGTAATGCACATGTTTCTTTCCATTTAAAGAATTCCGATTCTGTAAATTCTTGATTTGACACAAATTCCAATCGAAATACACGTTCTTGAGCACCATGTCTCAACTTCAATCCTTTATTTGTTCTTGTTCCACCTAATTGATATATTTTTCCAGTCTCACAAACTCCACTAATTTCTGCTACTCTATAGACAGGCTTGCCATTATTATTTCCAATACCGATTCTAACGAAACAGCCTTGTACCACTCTGTCAAAAAATGGAAGATGTACAAATCTTTCCATTTTATGCCGGGATAATCTTATTTTGTTTAACTCTTCTTTAGTACTAACATACAATGGTTTTTTCGGTTTAGCTTTATTACTAGTCACAGATCTGAAATTTAAAAAGAAAGATTCATTTGAAATAATTTCCTTCAAAATGTTTTGTAACTACAAATAAAGTATAGAATACTAACTTTTTGTCATTATCAGAATCAGAGTCCCTACTTTCACTGGAAGATGATCTTTGGTGAGATGCTGGCTTACTTGGCTCTTCTTCTCCACTGTCTGAAGAACCACTGTCATCAGAATAGATATCTGAAGCCTTTAATTTTGTTTTGTTTCCACCTCCTTTGTGATCATCTTCTAGTTCTTCCTCTTCTATGTCTTTTGATTGTTGCTGCTGTTGTTCCATTCTTTGCTTTTCTTTCTCTTCTACAGTAAAAATGTATAAATTTTATCTAATTCGTTAGATATATGACAATAATGAATTCTATCTACTACACCACATACACCTTACCTCTTTCCTTCTTTTCTTCACGTCTTGCCTTTAGCAAAGACATTGCATGAGTCTTCTTATCTTGTTTCTCTTCTATTGTTTTCTTACGATCCTTACTTCTTTCCTTAGGATCTGGTGCCCTGTCTATCTTTTTATCTTCTACACCCTTCTCCTTTTTCTTTGATTCCTTTTGTTTCTTAAGTTCTTGCTTCTTTGCCATCCTTAATTTTTTCTCAATTTCAAATCTAGTTTTCATAATTTCTCGTTGTTCTATTCTTTTAAAAATTTCCTGCTCTCTTTCTTTTTCAGTCATTTGTGCTAGTCTGGCTTGATCTTCTGCATCTCCCATTAATTTGTCATCATAGCCATCGTTAAACTCTTCTTGACTAGAATCGGAAACACTCGCGTCAGAATCTGAGACTTCCCCTGTTGTAACAAAATTTGATTATTAGAATGTTAACAGAAATCTGACTAACACCAACACTGTTTTGAGAAATCATACCTTCCTCTGGCTCCGACACTTTAGCAGATTCCTTTTCACTTCCACTATCTTCGCTACTCGACTTGGTCATCTTCCGTTTACTCCTTTTTGTCAAGGCTTTTTTCTTTTTTGTCTTCCCCGTTTTTGCCCCCCAGTCATCATCAGAATCTGATGTATCAGAATCATGTCTGACATCCTTTTTGGCACCACTGTTATCTTCGTTGGATTGAGAGTCATCTTGAGATTTACCTTTCTTCTTCTTAGCAAGTGATAATAAATCCTATATTCATAAAGATAAGCGATTAAATAGATTTCACTGTTGGTTGGTTATATTTGGTTCAGGAATAGATCAAAATACAGTTATCATGTTCTTAATTGACAATGACAAATGGTGCCAAAGAAGTACTTATATATAGGTGATAAATAACATATATAATAAACGTGTTTTAAAATCACGAGTCATTATTTTACCAAAGCAACAAAACGAAATAGCTGTTTGCTTTTAAATGACATTGAGAAAAGACATTTTCTGATTTTAAAATCAGTAGTACTTAGAGAAAAGAAACTACCAATCTAACATATCGTGAAGTAGGTTATGAGAAAGCATTCGATGTATTATATGTTCATTTAAATAAAATATATACATCGTAAATGCACGAAATTTTGTTTTATGTAAGACAATAAAAAAACGATTGAAATCATGCTATTAATTTAGAAAAAGAAAAGCTTTTTTTTCTTCGTTGGAATGACAGAATATTGATGAAGGTATACGGTTTTTATGTAAGGTTATATTATTTACATTATCCAAATCCGAGCCACTTTCCGATGCGCTACCACTACTCTCAGAATCTATCAATGCTTGATTCTTTCTTTTCGGCATCGTCACATAAATAATCGCGCGGAGATCGTGGAAAACTCACGCCCTCCCAACAAAGAACGGTCTAACTTCATGCAAGGAGAATAAATAAGCTAGGAAGACTCGCGCGGGAATGTATGTAGATGCTACATTATGAGGTCGTGTTTATCGGTACTACAGTCTCACAAGTAGTAGAAACACATCGAACATATATTACTATATGCTTAACGCGCAGTTCGAAATCGAAATTTATAGAATAATATTTGATTGATCGTAGAAATATTTTCATCGTTTTTTTATGATTTGTTATTAATTTATTTTTTATTCTGCATAATTTTTACTCTTCATTTTACGCCAATTCCACATGTCGCTTTTTATAAATGCAGCTTTTTCTTTTTTTCTTTTTTCCCGACAAGAAGACAAAATTTAATATTATTTTTAACGGGTATGGTTTTATCTTCATTGTTTAACAATCAATTATTATTCGTATGAAAATAAATGGATAATTAGAATTTTATTAATTTGGAACAGTATGTTAAGAAAACTTACAGAAATTAAAGGGGATTGGCTTAAAATTGTAACCAATGGGGGACGACGTGCTATACTCATTCGCGAAGATTCCTAATGCGTACGATACGCTATATATACGAACAAATAATCAAAGACGTCATACCTTTATAGTATTTAGGGTTTGGTTTCCTCTTTCAGAATTTCAGTTTCCTCTTGGAACGCTTTAGATTTTTCGACGGGAGAGTGTCGAAGAATAAACAAAGTAAACCTTCCAGAGGTTTTTTTATATCGTTAATCAGGATCGGCTGTAAGTTCTATGTTAAAATTTATCTTTTTAAAAAATTAATTACAATAAAAATCTTATCTATTCTTCTTGACAACATTATTTAAAGGTTTTTATTATTTTACAGTACTGGATCATCACTGAAGTCACAAGTATTCGATTTTGTTGTATATAGCTGTTATGGACATGGTGATCACAAATCTACAGCAACAACGTATGATAACAGAGCAATTGCGCCGTGAAGCTGCAATTAAGCGCATAATGGTGAGCAAAGCCATAGAAGATATTATGAAGTATATCACTGAACATGAACAAGAAGATTGTCTCCTGGTTGGTTTCTCATCACAGAAGTCTAATCCCTTTCGTGAAAAAAGTTCATGCTCCATTTTGTAGTATTCCGTGTTTATAATTAATGCTTCATCGATACTAAACATTCATATTTAATTTGTTTAAGTGATATTCTGAAACCTAATTTTACTTTATCACATTTAATCATATAATGGTTTTCTTCCTATATTATAAGTTATTTATGAAAACATCAATGATTCCATATTTGACACAATAAGAACAATTTTGTTTACATTAATGAATGACATGGCTTCCAAACTATAATGGTATCATGCAAGTATTGTTGTAAATGAATAGGGATTTATATGAGAAGCTATGATGTTAAACAAAGGTATTTTATAAAATGACAACTTTACAATATCTTGTCACACATTCTAAAGTACAACTATCAGTGATTGTTTACTGGAAAGTTAAGCAGATGAAATTTTATACATGTTTCTAATAAAGTTTAAAGCTTTTCATATATTTTACATATCAATATTTTGACATAAATGACGAGAACAAAATATGCAACTATCAATGTTACTGCCATTTTTCACATACAACGATTTCTTGTAATAATAAAAAATGTTCTATGCTTGTAACAATAAGTACAAATAACTTTAACGAAATTGTACAGTGTATAAGGTTCCGATGACAATAAAACATTCATAGAAAGTATCTGTTTTTGTGTTTTGAATATAAAATACCATATTTATTATTCTACTTTTTCAAGCTCTTCTATAAATGTTTTACATTTTGCTTTAAACACTTTTATTGCTTCTGTGAATAATACAGCTGATGATAAGGCACCAACAGATTCTACAGTAACTGAAAATAACACAAAATAATATATCTAAAACTATAAAATATACTTTCCTACTAAGTAAATATAAATGAGTATACTTACAGATAAAATGATTTGTTATTCGACTTAACTGAACACAATCCTTTAAATCATCATGACGGAAAACATTGCGAGAACAACTATCATAGCGAGGATTTTTTACCACAGCTTCTCGCGAATTTGGGTCACCTTTTTGACGTTCCACAATTTCTATAACACCAGGACTAAAACACTCTTTCAAGCGTTGAGCCATTTCTCCTTTCACAGGTTTTGTTATCTGAATATCTGGCAATAACCTATACGTAGCAGTAGCTACACGAAATAAAGTTATTTTATTCCATAATTTATCACATATAGATTTTCACCATATAGTTTTATCAGGAAGAAGATTAGAATACATCTTGCCATACCTACTGGAGAAAATTTTGCATGATCTTTCCCAATTCCCTTTACTGCATGCATAAATGCATGAATTTCTTGTCCTGGCCTCATTTTACAAACTAAAATATCTCCTTCTAAAACACCCAAATGTTCTGCACCTCGTGGATATAATTCTACTTGTCTCCCAATTGGAATCCATTTAATATCCCTGCTATAAACTGAAATATGAAAATATGAAGCTTTTTCTGTTGTTACATCATGAAATAAATCTTAGAATAATATTAAGTACCATTATTATTTCTATATATATCATTTGGCCTTTTAGAGTCTTTTGGTGCTTGTGGATTCCAAGTACACGTTACTTTCATTTCATATCTTAACGTATCCTGATCACTAACTTCATTTTCATCTTTTTCATTGGTGGATGGATATTCAAATAATCGAGGATCAGCCTTCAAAGGTATAAGTCCTAATCTACAGATCCAACAAAATGATATTTGTATCTACCTTGTCCTATAGTTTAAATGTAAAGGACATTTATTCATTACCTGTGTGCTAACACTTCGTCCTGAATTAAGCTGGTATTATTTAATATAAAAACTTTTTCAATAGCCATACTTGGTACTTCGCTTAAAAGTATTCTGCGTAAAGCATTTGCAATGGTAGAATGACATCCAATTAGATCAAATTCCAATTCTCTCTCATCTTTCGATTCTGCTACAATATCTATTTTAAATGTCTGTAAAAATAAGTCTAGAGGTTTAAATACCATAAGTCAAAATTTGTTTAAATATTGTTATAATATATAGTAATAATACTTCTTTGAACTTCTGTAGACTCCATGGTTCATAGGAACATTCTGCCATCTATAAAAGAAATATGATACATAATAATAATTTGATAATAATTATTTAAATATTAATTGAAAACTCACGTTTGGTATCCCGTATTCTTCCAACAATACACGTGGCTTGCGTTCCTTTTCCATTTTTTAAAAATATTTTTACGCTTCAAACAATATTATTTCTTGTATCTTTTTAGTATAGTTTACAAAGAATTATATTTTTAAAGGTTATGAATGGTCACACATGTGTGCGAAACCGGTGTTGCATGTACGCATTGGTATTGTTGGTATGCATGTAACCATGAGTTGATTCTATGATAGCGTGATTCTAAAGATACAATCGTAGAACAAAATTATCGAAACTCGAAATATCGAAGCCAATCGATTTATTACATCCGAATAATTGGCGCGTTTTTTAAATGGCGTGCATCAGAAGATTTTTGTGTCGCCACCCAGCGAAAGAAAAATATAACTACGTGTTGTCATCAGGCTCATAATTATCACAAACAAATAAAAACTACATATATATATATTATACTGTTTGATAAAATAAGTTAATTTACACCAATGTTGCCGATTATTATATGAGGTTATGTCTTTTAAATGTTTTTGATAACGCCGATCCAAGATGTTTCCTTCCTTGGTTAAATCGGAATCAGCCAATTAACATTGATACTTTTCCTTGAAACATGAGATGGTGAAACAACACACTTCACTGCAAGAGGAAAATTACAGATTTTTCTAAAAAGAAGATAAATGTATAATGTATTGATACTATCAGTGTGTTAATTTTATCATATTACTGGCAACATACTACATTAAAAGTTCTTAATCATTACTATTCCAAATAGATCTATTGTGTTGTGTCATGTTAAAATACCATAAACATATGGACTTTTAAAACAGGTATATAAATAATGTTTATACATTTGTGGACTTTATGGATACACTTACACTTTGGTAAGTTAATATTTTTACAATTTTATTTATACTGTATGTTAGAATTTACTTTTTCATTTTATATTGCAGTATTTGTACAGAATAAAATTAGATAATGGGGTTATGCAGTTTTCGATGGAGGTTGTTGATGATTGTTGCCGCAGTCATACTTCTTTGGCAATCTTCAAAAATATGGGTAGCATTTACGCAAGATATTGTTACGGAAGGTAAAAAGCCATCCTTATGTTTATGAACAATTATACAATTACCTTTAACTATAAATGCATGGATATGAAGTTACGTACTTAACTAATCATATTACATTAAAAATCACAGAGCTTCCAGCAAGCAAGTTAATGACAGTGAAAGAAGAAGATAGTGCAAAGGAAATAGTTCATATAGCTGTATACTACGAGGCATTATGTCCTGATTCACGAAGTTTTTTTATTAAGCAATTACAGCCAACATATATGAAATTAAAGGAAAACTTAGAAGTCAAATTTATACCATATGGAAAAGCTACGGTAAAATAATAATTATGAACAATATGTATGAATAATAATTATAAGTAACAACAATACTTAATAATTTTTATATTACAGACTACAAAAGTTGATCACACTTACGAATTTAAATGCCAGCATGGGCCAATTGAATGCCAAGCAAATATAATACATGCATGTGCAATTGATGTTATAAAAAATCAATCAATTCTGTTAAGTTACTTATCTTGTATGATCAAAAACAATATAGAACCAATAAAAATAATGGATACTTGTGCACAAAAAATGAACGTAGATCACAATAGCATTGTCAAGTGCTACTCAGGTGTAAGGGGCAAAGAACTGTTAGCTAAATATGGAGAATTGACGAATGCTCTTAGGCCACGAATTGCTTTCATCCCTACAGTTTCTCTTAATGATGTAAGTCCGACTATAAAACAGAAAAATCTGATTAAATATAATTTGAGTAATTTAATGCAAAATATCGTTTCAGAGTACTAAGGACCAGGCAAAAGTGTTGAAAAATTTGCTGCAAGAAGTATGTTTAATATTTAAAGTCAAACCTGAAGGTTGTATGTAATGAAAGTATATTATCTGTTAAATCTTTGATCAATGAACTATTTTATTTGAGTCTAACAAATGAAAAATACCTCAATGAAATATATTTTTTAAAACATTCGTGTGTTTCATTCTTTTTTGTACGTACGTGACAACTAAATTTTTATACCTTATCTTTTAATAGTTATAATCTTTTTTTTACGCCCTCCTGTATAATCGTGAAATCGCCAAAGTAATACAAAGCAGGAATACAGACACATGCACATTTTTATACATTGGAACAATTTATTAACTCAACATTAACATTTTATACAAACTGTGCTACTTCCTTACGTACGATAAGAAGTGTTAAGAAACATCCATGATTAATTTTTACTATCTGAAAGATTAAACGCTGATTGCAATCATTTTTGACACGATGCATTGAAAATAGATAAGTACTTTTGCCGTATCGTTATATTATAATCGATAATCAATGTAAAAGCGAGGATTCTAATCTTACAATTAAAGTAATATTTTCGGAATATCCTCAAATCTAAGATCAGGAACGCAATAATCGATAATGGAATTTGTAGAAGAACAAATTAATCAAACGGCTATATTTGGCAACAGAAACACATTTTTTATTTCAGAAATCTTAAGAAATAAAAACAATCACTGATCCTTAATGGAACGATGAAATCATTAAAATAGCGTTAACATACAAATGATAATCCTATCGCAACAAAGTATTACTTCCCAATGACGGAACAAACATAAATTGCATTCACAAAATGAACATTTCGTTTGTAAAATGCTAGTCACAAAGTGAAGCATGACACAGGAGGAACTTAAATACGAATCGTATCAAGCAATGCACGATTTTAAATGAAACTGAAAAATGAATCATATAAAGTGAAAATATATCGACATATATCGCTTAGACTAATTTTACCGACAACTTTATGTTCACAAATGACATCACACGTATGAAGCAATTACCAATCGCGTAAATGCATATCATCATCAATGTCCTGCTGCGATCTATAATATCTAATTCACGAGGAAGATTTTACAAGCGAGAGATTTTATTTAATTACACGCAGATATGTAAAATACGTTTCTCACGTAAAACGAAACGTGTTTTTCCTTAGTAGCAAAGAATCTGAGTGCCATCATGAAATGCTAAAAAAGATGAGAGCTGAAATGAGAGGTCTATTGGTAATTAAAAAAGGACAAGTAAAATATTTGTGACCTAAAAATGAGGATACATTTATTTTGTCTTTTTATAATCAATGCAATCTAGGTCACCAGAAATACAAGTAGTTTTTTTTTTTCATTCTGTTCACTTCAATATTAAATAATAAAGGACTGTGGAGGAATTGTTTCTTTTTTCTTCATTTTGTCGCAAATTAATTTTATATATATAATATATATTACATATATATTATGTTCGAACCACCGACACGCATGATGTTAAACGTCGTTCGGTGTGTTCTTGCTCTCAAGTTTTTAAGTAACATTATCGTACGGATCGCACAAATTTACACCAGTTTTCCCCGTTCTGGTTGATCTCCGCATAACGAGACTGACACGCACCCATGGGCGAAGAAAAGCAATGCACCGATCACTTGTAGCTTGACTTCCTTTAACACCCCATCCCCTGTTTATCCATAACTTTTTCCTTTTTTCTTTTTTTTATCCAACAAAAGTGGTGTCGACGTGATGGTTTTGCGCACGAGTGTAATGAGGTTTCCTCGGTGGAAGGCAAGATAAAAACAGGAGATTATACGGAACCGGAGATAAAACACACTTTGTTATTAAATGTATTATGTGTTGTTCTTTTTTTCTATATAAGTGTGTATATGCATGGAAATTGTTTACTCTCGCGCTCTCTTTTTCTCTCTTTCTCTCTTTCTTTCACTCCCTTGCTCTCTCTTTCTCTTTCTCTCTCTCACTCTCTCTCTCTCTCTCTTTCTCTCTGTATGTGTGTCATGTGTGTGGTGTAACGTGTAAGTGTGTAAATATGTTTTCTTGTAATGTACGTGCACGCGCAACTTGTTAAACGCGTTACGAATGCGAAACGAGACGCAACGTGAAAAGCACAGGGAAGAAGCTTATCCATAGGAACGCAGAGATCTCGATCTGGAGCTTTCTAACTAATCCGCGATACAAGTAAATGTTATCTGTTTCCTCTTCTTCTTCGTATCTCTCTCTTTCTTTTTTTTTTGTTTGAGTTTATTTTTTAATTTTTCCTTAAGACGACTCGTGACGTACAACACAGTTAATCGATCGAAGGAGACAAGGTGCCAAAAATGTACCATTTGAGATCTAAGAAGTGCTGCTTGCCATCTTCCACTGCTATTTTCACTTTTCTTATATAAATTATCACATACTCTACTGACGCAAGCTAAGGTGTTAGTAGTACGTGCTACGCATCGGCGGATGTCCTTTCTTTTTTTTTTTCTTTTTTAAAGATAATCGACAACTCAGATTTCTTCGCTGTCTTTTTATATACTCTAGAAAATGAGGTCCAGACCGAAGTCTCGTTATTAAAAGATATAGTTATGCTATTCATACATATCGCGGGATTACCACAGCGGGATTTTCCCATACTCTCAGTCACTACACACTTCGTTAATTAAAGGAAAATCGATAGATGTACACGGTAAGTAAACTTGCGATACGACGCCATAGCGTTTCTCTTATCCGGATCTTTCCTTCGGGCGCATTTCTCGTAATTAGCAAATGTGTGACTATTCGGACGTGCATTTTTTATGAGTGAAAATGAAGATGAGGAGTGAAAGGTTAGAAGAAGGAAGGAAAAATGACACAGACAATATATATGTGTGTGTGTATATATATATATATATATGTATATATATAATAAGTAAATTTAAGAGCGTGAGGAGGATGAAGAGATAGAACGAGTGGAAAAGGAGGATAGAGATATGAAAGGAAATGCACTTCTTTTATCTTTTTATATAATTAGAGAACATACGCGCACAACTATGCATCTTACGTTAAGTGTATATCACTTTTTAATATTTTTCTTTTTTTTTAACAGAAATAAAACGTCTGTGCGGGTGTATCCGTGTATGTGTGTTATTCGTTTCTACTTGTCCTTTTTGTGTACGTGTGTGTGTCCGTCTCTATGTTCGTGTAACGTTTTTGAGTGTATGTATTTTGTAAGTATATATGCTCGACAGATAATGATTTTAGCGGTATAGCTCTTTAATTAAACAGTTAATTTGCCCTGTATTACTTATCGACAACGATGATTAACGCGTATCGGGCGTTGACCTTTCGCGCATTTTTATAGACTTCACATCCGGATACAAGGTTTTTCACTTTCTGGTTGGTTCGCATTTTGTTACATATATTTTACTCTGCATCTTGATTTTATTTAGTACGTCAACACCACTTCAAGTCGCAAGTTCTTCCATTATACAGGTTGCATTCACTTTGATGTCATCATTGTGACGAATTCTGGATAAAGAAATAAAAAGTCAAGAGGTACAGTCATCATAGAGGTGTGGTTAGTCATCGTATTCGGCTTAAAAGCAACTTAAATATAAGACAATCGCACACCTCGAGATCGCCGAAAAACTCATCTGCGCATGGAATAACGTTCACGTAGGATACAAACCTTCGTAATTAACTTGGCCGTCGCCGTCGATGTCGGCCTCTCGAATCATTTCGTCGACCTCCTCGTCGGTAAGCTTTTCTCCAAGATTTGTCATAACGTGTCTGAGTTCTGCCGCGGATATGAAACCGTTTCCATCTTTGTCGAATACTCTGAACGCCTCCCTTATCTCCTCTTCGCTGTCAGTATCCTTCATTTTACGTGCCATCATGGTCAAGAACTCCGGGAAGTCGATGGTGCCGTTACCTGAAATCGGTCGCACGATGTATACGAGGGGAAAAAGCTCCGAGGCAAAACTAAAATGGCAAAAAAAGAAAAAAGAGAGGATGGAGAACGAAGCAAGTGAAGAAAAAAAAAATATATGACAAGAAAGAAAGTAAAAAAAATAAATAAAAGAGGAAGAAAGTGTGCGTTATAAAAATAAAATGCGCTTTCAGCGGTACATCATTAGTTCGTTTAAATAAAACGCGTCCCAACGTGTACGTATATATATATATATACCTGCATAATTACGAACTAAAGAGGTAAGTCGCACGAATCGATAAAACTATCGCACACAAACACACACACACACACACACACAGACATAGAGAGAGAGTGAGGCGCGCGCGACGGCGTCGGGGCTCGTGAAAAATAAAAAATCGTACGTACGTACGTGGAATTCTCTTGCGACTGCAGGACTAAAAAAGAAACGTGCCCACGTACATTGTCTGTTGCATTTCTTTTTTCTTTTTTTTTCTTTTTCTTTTTTGCTTTTTTGAGCGAGCGAGCGAAATAAACGTAACGACGCATTTGTTTAACAAAGAGAGAAGAAGAAAAAGCGATATCTACGTTATGTGCGCGTGTATGTACCATCTGCATCCACTTCGTTTATCATATCTTGAAGTTCAGCTTCCGTGGGATTTTGACCAAGAGATCGCATAACGGTGCCCAATTCTTTGGTGGTTATGGTGCCATCTCCGTCTTTGTCGAATAGCGAGAAGGCCTCCTTGAATTCTGCAATCTGTTCCTCCGTCAGTTGGTCAGCCTTTGGACAGAACGTGAAAATTCATTTTTAACGATGTTTTTCTTCATACGCAAGAATTCGAGAGGTGTCAAAGTACGAGATGTAAATTTAATTTTCCTTTTTCATTTGCACATTTTCAGGGGGAATAAATGAACAAACAAACAAACAAAAATGACAAAACGTTCGAATCTTCGGCGTTCAAACACCATGAGCAATATTAAGGGCAAAAAGTTTCTATATCATTACGTACTAGCTTTTTAACAGAGTAATTAGATAATATTCGTTATCGTGCGCGTACGAAGATAAGAGATACGGAGCAAAAGTTAGAAATACCGCAGATGCAGAAAGAAAAAACTAATCTTATCAATTCTTCTACTTTTTTTTCTTGTACTAATCCCACTGTTTCACACGACTTACTTCGAGCAATTTTTCGCATGATTTGCGAGATATATTCCAGACTAATTAAATGGCCGCGAGCAACGAGGGTATTTTTAAAGGTCCGCCAGGCAAAATCGAAACTTCCTAAGAAGACCCAGCCAATCATTAAGAAGTCGTTTTATTATCCCTTAGGGTGTCACCGCTAGCTTCGTTAAAATAGTACATTTTCTCCTTGAATGTTTTTATCGATATACGATATACAACAACGTACTAACGTATGCGAATAGTATCTCGAAGCTTAACGGGAATAAATCGGAAAAAATAACGGTAACTTCATATTCGCTTCTCTTCCCGTCCCTCTCTTTCTCATTTGCAATTATATATTGTACACCTAGCGTCGTCGTCCCTTGATTAATACAATGCGATCGATCGTCGGAGTTTTAGACCCACGACGCGACGACGAATCGCTTTTTTTTCCTTTCCCTCACGCAAGCTCCACCTTATACTAGTTACATCGTTCAAAAGAAGAAGTTTACAAAGTGAACTTTTGCATGTAACAAAAATAATCGTAACCTATATTTGGTACCAAGGAAAAAAGTAAAGCTTATCTCATTAGGGTCATAAAAAAGTACCTAAAATTCGCACGAACGTACAATGACGTAGGATGAGAAAAATGTAGGTAAAGAGAGAGTTAGAAAGAGCGAGAGAGAGAGAGAGAGAGAATCGGCGTCATGCTAAGAGACCGCGAAAATCAATAGCAAGGTATATCGTAGAACAGTTGACTGTCGAATGCCACGCCACATTACAATACTCTGCCACGAAAGCCCATACACAGAGAGAGAGAGAGAGAGAGAGAGAGAGAAACAGAGTTATAAACACACGGAGGGTAGCACACAGTGTGTCAGGAAACCGAGGTGTACATTATTAACAACCATACCTACGTACGGTTACATATCCTAGAAGGCGTGTGCATGTAGATGAGCGCAACCATAAAAGTGATTTAAGAAGGGAGTCGTTATAGTCTCTCGGCAGTAGCCGTCGGCTTTCAACGAAATTCCATCATACGATTTTAGTTTAGCCTTTCGTCCTCTTTTCTCGCAAAGAGGACACGGGCAATACCGAGGGTGAAACATGGCGCGCGCGCGAGAGAGAGAGAGAGAGAGAGAGAGAAAGCTTCGATGACGCGACGTGTCCGAATACGAAAGGGTTGATTCTTCGCGAAAAAGTACGAAAACGTACGAACTTGGCGATGAGCGTGTCGATAAAAAGCTTACTCTGTTGTTTAGCTTGCGTACATATATATATCTATACGTATACGTGTGTGTGTGTATATATGTGTGTGTGTGTGTGTGTATATATATATATATATACATATACTTTTTTCTGTAGAGCGAACTTTGCCGAGTGTGAAAAAAATTCAAACGCGTAAACGACAGCGTTATTGTTTGCCGGTTATGTTGCTAACTTCACGCGCTTCGCTAACGGCCAATTTTCGTAGCTATTCTACCTACTCTGCAGCCCTCTACCTACTCATTGTATCCTAAATACGGAACATCCTGATACAACTCGAACGATTAAAAA
>JAIFRP010000007.1:1554106-1570149 GCA_032403825.1 Odynerus spinipes | reverse complement strand
CCTCCAATCCTCTTCGCGTTAGTCCAACGTTCCCTTACGCTCTTCTTTCCTTCCGCGCCTTCTTTTCCACAAGACCTACATTCGCTGCACTAACGATTTCGATTTCGTCTCGTCGATGCATTTTTGGAAATGCATCATTGCGTATAACAATATTATGATGTAACGAATGAATACTCGGCGCAATAATCGTGTAATGCGAAACTGGAAGCGTTATGTTACCGCGGCTAAGTAATCTTTCTTGAACTATTCTTAGAGCTCGTATTATTATTGTCTTCTACGAGGATTTAAATATTTTCGACGTACACATATGTATATATATATATGTACATGCGTGAACGTTCTTTTTACTCGTTGTTTAGAGATCTTTTAACGATAGAGACCTAGAAAGGAAAGTAATCGGTGTACGACTGTATTGTTTGTAGTAATTAATACTTTATTTGTATCGAGAGAATTAACGATGTTTTTATTTAATAAAGTTCGTATAAAAGAATGTAAAATTGTATATTCCTCCATTTTGCCTCTTTCAATTGTCCTCCTGTTACGTACACTTACGCAATCGTTACCTTACCTATGCGGAACCGTTCCATTGCTCGAATTTCAATTACAGAAATTGCGAATTGACCTAATACGCTGTACAATAAGTTAACGTATTAATCGTGTCTTAGAAGTATTGAGTCAAAAAAAAAAGAAATCAAAGATGATGTATCCTATGAAAGACACACCTGCATTCTTCCTTTTCTATCGATCTCATCAGTAACCAGCAGAGGACAAGGAGACTCGTATAGTATATACGTGTGCGTACACGTAAGCCTGGAAGTTTTACAGAAATGGACATAAGTATTTTCAGCGTTAGTATCACGGTTCTATTGAAACACGTAAGCGATTTGATAATTCGGATAATGCATGAAGCATGCGGAGATGACGTTCATCTTGCGAAACTGTCACGCTACGATACTCCCTAAGCGGGGTGATTCAATCGATAGGGTTCGCTGCATTATCGACGCAAAGAATTCTGCGATGGCACGAACCGAGGGAAGAAACGAGTGGAAATCAAATCGCGTTCCAAATTATTCCGCCGCGATTCTTCGAAGATCTTGTGAATTTTTTATAATCATTAAATCAACTCGAATTCTATCTAATCTCTCGTAATAACCGGCGATTTTCTTCGTTTCTCAGCGTCGATGAATATTTTGTTAAACGTTTTGCGAGTTCGTTTAATCGAGAAGAGTAATGGCATTTCGCGTATCAGAAAATTTTCATTCAATTTGCCGTACGCGGGACACGAAAAAAAATTTAATTAGCGGCATAGATAAATTGTTGCGATACCGTAGTGCACTCTATATTGAAAATACGCACCTTCGGGGAACTATCGTATCGGAGACCTTGGCCTATATTCGTGCCTTACTTTTAGTATTAAAGTGCGCAGAATACGCGGCTTAGGCGACATTTTCATTGCTATGGATATAGGTCAACCCTTGAGAGAGACTGTACGATTTTTATAGAAAATCTTAGAATTTTTGTTAAACTTATTCTTTCGACATTTCGGTCAATTTAACGTATGATAAATCTTCGATGACTCGTTAGCGTCTCTTACGTCGTGTCTGCTACACCCTGCATTTGACGCATCATTGACTGAATTGAGCATAGACGTAAGTATCTGGAGCGTTGTCGTTGATTCGTACGAGCGTAGATCTAACTGTACTGCCGGTAACTCGTTTGTCGGTATTAAAAAAGTTACCACACGATGGTATATTCGTATCATGGTAAAGAAGAAAAATGAAAAATGTTATCAAATGTTTGTCAAAATATTTCTCTTTAAAAAATTTATCAAAATTGAAAAGAAATCTGTATAATTTACTACCACGTCTCGTCTTTGTTAATAAATAAACTTTATAGTCGGCTTATAAAAGAATTGGAATTTTTGTTGTATGCGCCATTTTTTAACAAGCAAGATCGGGGCTTCGGGTAATAACAATGATATAGTAATAACGATACATTAATATTACATCAAGAGAGATATATGTATATATATAGTGCATGACTATATATATAGATATATACAGAGTTCACCTAACATTTTGACATTTACATATATTTATGATTCACTTATACTTCCTTTTGACGTGAATATAAACAAAGTAAAAAAGATCATAACGTTTGACAAAGCAAATAGCGATCTCTCCTCTTCCAGCTGAAATAAGTCGAACTTAACGTAATAGCGTAATCACATTGTACACTACATCCACATATTGAATTTACGACGATAATGTGAGTGCGACACTATCAATTTATGATACTGCTCCTTTTTCAACAATGTCCAGTTTTAAAAACTTAAAGAAAAATTACTGCAGTCTATGATGCATATGTTTAGACTATACAAGATTATATAACAAAAGTATAACTTGTATTACTCTATCAGTCACTTGCACAATTTAAATTAGAATTATAATCAAGCAGAGGTGTTACTGTAAACATGCTTGAACCTTCTCAATCCATTCTTGTGCAGTTGCTGCATCACCGGCACAAAAATTGTATGTCCTACGATTTGTACGGAGCTAAAAACATAAATAAATATTTGAATACAAATTATGTAATAAGTTTAAAAAATGTAGCTTGCATTTCTTACATCAAAAAATGATTTATCGTCTGTCTTCTTTGGTGGTCCTGGCATTGGTGCAGCTGGAGTAACGGACACAACTTCTGCCAAATCTATAATATTAATATATTTGTAAAAGCCACGTAATCATTCTTTTTTAAATATAATTTATTACTTATTTATAACTGCAAATACTTGAACGATAACATACCTATGTATCCTTTACAATGAGAATCTTCCATTGCATCGTAATACCTTAACTGATGTTTGATAGAATCTAGTACAAACCACCTTTGTTTCCAACCCTTAAGTAGAGCACCTCGTTTGTAAAGATATCCTTCGTGAGTCCTATTTTCTGCGACATTACTTGAGAATTGTTCGTAATATTGTTGTGAGGATGTTTGTATCGTAGTTACACCTACAAATATAGATACACATATTTGTACTTTTATATGTGACATAGAATAAATTATTATAATTCGAAGAACGTGTCCTACTTGAATTAACACTTCCGTTATCTCCACCACTTCGCGTAAGAGTATGAGTTTGTAAATTATCAGTTACTGTCTTATATTTTGTGCAATTTTTGGGCACTGCATCTGCACATTTATCGTGACAAACGTGACCACAATCCACGCATCGCAAGCCAGCTTTTACAGGTCCCCATAATACACCAGAGCATGCATCACAATGAGTTGGTGTTGCTGAATCCAGTCTTTCAAATCTTTCAAACAAATGTTGTAATAAAGTATCGTGACATATTTTATTCATCGAATAAATTTAAGAAATAAAATTACCTATGTGGATGTGCATAAACGGAACCTTCGTTTCCAGCTGTATTTCCACCAGCTAATTTTCCTCTTAATAAAAGTTCTAAAGTAGAACGTTTATGTATTAATCTACCGTGGTACCTTACGAGCGCTGTACTAAATGATGCATGTCGCTAGAATTAAAAAGTTCATATATTATACAAAAACGTCTGTGATAATAACTTTATAAGATTTATTTATTACTACATACAGCCAATGAATCCGTATTGGGTAATTCGAGTTTATCCCAAAGAACCTTCCACTTTTGAGGTAAGTGTCCCAGTTCAGTTTCTAATTTATGAATTTCTTCCAAAAGATGTGTAAATTGGTCAGGTACCATCACACTAATTCCATCGTATCTAAAATATACGATGCAAATTAGAAATAGATTTAATTCAGTCGTTTAAGTAATTTCTTTTAATATTTACCCTTGTGTAACTACTTTTCGATTGCTCTTCACAGTACCGTCAGCAGCTTCTGCTTCCTCTTCTTGCTGAGAGTCTTGTTGTAATACTTCTAGGTCATAAGCTGGCCCATGGGCTAATTCTTCTTCTAAATAGTATTGCCAAATATCGAGATTTGGTAAATGTGAAACTGGCCTCAGAACATAATGTTCAGTGTTCGGCGAATACATAAAGTTATAAAATAGAGGACATCTTGCATGTTGTCTTTCAATATAATCAAATATACTCTGGCCCAAGTTGCAACCAGTATTTGTTCCAACTAATCTACCCCCTGGATAGATCGTTTCATCGTCACTACCTGTATCTACACCTTTATGATGGCTCGTCAAGGAACCTCTTTTATCCTCGACAGCGGCAATGCCACACTCCACTCTATCGAATTCACAATCTAACAAGAATGTGCGGAAACGACAAGATACCGAATGATATGCCAAAAATCTAAGATAATAATCATTAAATTCAAATGCTAGTGGAAATTGCTTCTGAATTTGATGTACTATATCGAGAAATTGAAGAAAAGTGGGCGTGAAGTTTGTTGTTTGCGAATTGGCAGCAAGATTACTTCTATGGCCAAATCTGTGACCAAAACCAAGCCATTCCTTTTCTATCAAAGTTCTGAAACCTTCGATAGTTCTATAATGTGGATCAAGACACACTTGAGCAACAGAACAAACAGTTGCTGTTGTATCCCAACCATCTTCTAAACAAACTGCAACTGATGAACCTTGTACATCCATCAAATCTATTACAGCTCCAGATAATTGCATTAAGTTTTGCAATTGTTGCAACCATTCTGAACTTTCAATTAATCTAGAATAAAATTATCCATCAATCAAAATTCGTATAAACGTGTCTTAAATCAAATTTTTGTAATAATAAGCTTACTTGTAAAAACTTTGATCAGGCTCGACATTTGGAGAACTTGGAACACATGCACGCATAAGTTTTTTAAATGCAGCTTTAGTATGCCTCACATCAAAATACTCTACTGGTATAAAATCAGTTTTTGGAGTTGATTCTGCTTTAACACCCTTTATAAACAGAGAAAGATATGCAATTATACAAAAATAAATTTTTAGTAAACTTCTAGCAGAAAATATTACCTTCATATGAGCTTTTTCTCCAAGGATGTAGAGAGCTGCACGTTGGAAAGTATGCACACATTCTGTCCCACTATCTGAATCAGCAGAATGCCTCACTGTACCACGTTGATGAACAGAAGTTAATGAAGCTTGAGAGTTATGCCTTTTATCTTTAAGCGAACCCCAGCGTCCAAAATTTTTGGCTCCTTTTCCACCTGATGATCTTAAGTTATTAAAATAAGAATAAGTTATGTTATTACTTTGCAAACTGCCTGTAAAGGACAAAGTAGTACTGTTAAAAGAAAAACATACCCTAATGTACCTATGGCTTTATTAAACGGATTTCGTCTTGATTGTTCAGGTGTGGCATTACGATCCTCCGCAGCTAATAATAATGAATCTATACTAAGAGAAGAATCAGACATGCCCCATGCTGAACCTTGGCGTAATACAGATAGTGGAGTAGCAGCTACAAGAGCCATGAGATATTTTTCTTGCTCCAAGGAAGACGTAGTTTCTGACGAAGTTGCTGCAATTATATTTTATTTTACATGTCATTTTTATTCACAATTTTACAATATAAAGAAAATTCGTTGAGTAAGTAATACCTTTAAGATTACCAGCAGACGTTGGATGAGCCTTTAACATACCCATGACGCCTTTCCCATGATAACCCGCTCCTCTAACGAGAAGTGCTTTTGTTCTTGGATGTCTCCATGTAACAACTGGAATTCTACTATGCCGATAAAGCCGGCAAAATCTTCGGATACTTTCGTCCGATACAGATGTAGGAACTATAAGAAGAGCTGGATAACTTCTGCATATCATGTATGCACAGTTTACGGAGGACAGCCGAAAGGGTTCGTTTCGTCGATTACTGTAGGGTCCGTTGGCATATAGACCTAACCGATACCAATCTCTAACGTAACTACGTTCAGAAAGGCGTTCCAAAGTTTTTGCGTCGGTTGGAGGCTGACTTACAATTCCTGGTATTTCATAATCATCAACTGTACATATTAAATATAAAATGTTAAATTAATAAATTAATTTTTGATAAAAACCAATGGTAATTTACAAGTTATGGCAACGTGGAAAGAACCTACCGCTGAGATCATCATCATGACTTAAGTCATTATTATCTGTGACTGGTAAACTCATTCGCCCAGGCAATGTCATGTATTTATTGTTGGTCATTAAATTCATATTTGGTAAGACGTATTTCTGCCTCTTGGATGATTGTTTTGGTTTGAAACCAGCCTTTCTTGCTGTTTTCAAGAGTGTTTTCTTAGCAAAACCTCTGTAAGACATACATGTATAAGAAAAACATAACAATACTTTAGATTATTTGCTATGCTTACTTCAGTGTAGCATTTTTCTCTTTTCCTTTGTGATGGGCAGTCTGTGTAACTAAAGCTTGACCATTAAATGCAAAATGGTGAAATATGTGAGGTGGATACCGTGCTTTATGAACCAATTTTCTTAGTGTTTCTACATTTTCTGGAGTAACCTCTTCATCAAATGCCAGTTTTATTAATTGAAACGTACAAGAGCGTAATTGTAATCCTTCTTGAAGACACTGATCTAAATGTGCCAAGTGCTGTACAGCTACACGCTTTTCTTTAGTTAAAGATGTTACAGGAAAAGCACGGACTACTAGTTGCTCACAAGCTATAAAAAATAATGAAAACAATGAATACATGTCAAACGATTACATCAATTATTTAATTAAAGTTAAAGATAATCACCAAAGGGATCACAAGGTATTCCTTTAAACACAATTCTGTAATTAGTAAGGAAAATTGCTCCTTCTGCTGGCAATAATGGTGGTATTTTTGGAAGACCAGCAGAACTTTCTTCTCTACCATCTGGTAGAAGATACACACGTAAACCATCCATTATAACTTCTTCACCAGGTAACATATTAGGTGTTAGAATCTTAGGCTGCAAAAAATATAGAAATATCATCATGTACTTTGTTTCTTTCTTCACCTGCTTATATGCCTAAATATATATTATATTATATCATACCTTCTGTATTGGTGGTAATCTCTTGCTTTCTCTGTGTACAGCTTCAAGAGTTTCAATATGCATATGCACAACACCAGGAACCATTTGATGAAGACATCTTACATGTTCCGCGCTAACTCCTCCCTCGGTACAGACACGATCTACAAATCGTGAAACCATGCGTATAACGGCACTACCAGTTTCTCCAGGATCGGTTTCCTCAAATCCAGATTCTGCATCACCACTATCACTTGCCACGCTTTGAAAACAAAGGATATCACAAATGTAAACATCAGTAAATAAAGTTAACAATATATTTAATGATAATTTACCTATTTGTAATACTGTTACTTGCTCTTTCATCATCATAAACATTATCTTGACGATGAGTTTTTGCACCAATATCCAAAGGAACTAATAAGTATACCATTCTATTTGCATAATGAATGGTTTGACTATACATAGTGCTTTCTTCACTAGCGATAAGTTCCTTCTGTTTTTCTGGATCAATGGATGACCAAATTCTCATTTGCTCAGCAGCAATTTCTAAAGCCGAAGGCTCCTGAGTTTGATATATAGAATAACGATCGCGAAATGGAAATTCCTTATTTTCTCGAGGACTGATAGGATTTAAAATGCCATCATTTCCAAGTCTTGGTGGAGAATTGTCACCAGGTAGATATAAACGTTTAATATCTTTCTGTACATCCAGATAGAAAGCATCTTCCCAAAATTGCTGATTCTGCCAGACAGGATGTTCTTGGATACAAGTGTATGCAAATTGTATTACACCTGTACAAAGTTTCCTACAAAATGCTGTTGCAAGAGGAAGAAGAGCAGCAGCTACACCATGTTCATCCATTGAGGAGTCATCTTGTAGTGCACAATTCATTAATCGAACTACTAAATCAAATTGCTGATGTTCTAGCATGGCTTTGTTTCCAACAACATGTTGAGATAATTCCATGCAGAGAGCTAATCGAGCAGCCTTGCTTTTTAAGGCTCTTAAAACTGCTGGGAAAGTTTTACGAGCATCTGATATCTTATTTTCGAATATACAATTTATACAATTACGTAATACTTCCAATCTGCGTGCTGAATTGCTCACCAAGTGTCTGGTATCATGAACAAATGAAATATGTGGACCCATAGGTACAATACGTGGTTGAATTGGCCTTAGAGATGATAATCTAATTTTGATAAAGGTAAAACATGTATTAATGACAAAATGGTATTGTATGATATGGACTAGTGAAATACAAACCTAACTTTTAAATTGTTTTTGGCAAGACCCTCATCTATTATTGCTTGCACTTGTTCTGGATTGACACGAGGTAAAAGAGGTTGATGAATTCTTGCAAAGGCTCCTTCTGGTGGCTTTAAGATTTTTTGTACATATGGTTGAGGATTAGGATTTTCATTCGTATACAATTGTTGTGCAAGTTCTTGAATATGTGTCAAAATAAGCCCTTAAAGATAAAAAAATATTAATTTTTAGAATAACTGGAATAAATCGTATTAAAGATGCATGGACACTAACTATGATCTTGTGCTTCCTGTTTTAACTGGTCACTTAAACTACTATATAATTCATCCCACACATCACATGGCCTCCATGGTGGACCTCTTTCTGCGATGAAAGATGTAAAAAACATACAATCTAGAACTCTTGTGGTGAAGTCACAGTCTGTTAAACCACGTTCGCCCAAGAAAGCAGCCTGGAAATACAAAATACTACTGTAGTATGTATGTATATGTAGACACAGCAAAAAAAGAATCCACAGTGCCAATTACCTTGTGAAAAGTAATGACTGGTCTTGGATGAATACGTATTAAAGTAAGACAACTGCGATAACCCTGTAATAACTGAGCAAAAGTTCTCATAAAAACTGCTCTTAATTCTTTGTCCAACATTGGAGGATGTGGAGCTCTTGTAGCAAGAGGTGGAAATGCATAATCTGCGCATGCCAATTCTGGCTGCAAAACAAGAGACAGTGCATCTTGTGTTTGCGAAAGAAGAGGTTCTGGGAGTAAAGAAAGTGATACTCCATCAGGGACCATTATAGATCCACCATCTAAATCAGCTACTATCACATCCATCTGTTGGAAAAATTTTATTGGTATGGTATTAAAAAAAAAAAAAATTAATTTGTAATTAATCTAAAGTTTCTTACAAGTTCTGCAACTTCATGCTTGAGTGAACTGTGTACACCCATGATAAATGGCGTGGGTGTACTGAGTACTTCGACTAGAGCCGCAGGTAAAAGAGGAATGTAAACATGTGTGTATCTAAATGGATACATCAATGCAGTCAGAGCACGACATCCTTCAGTTAATCTAGAATAACTTGCAGAATGAAAGAGTATCTTGTGTTCTGTCATGACCGCACAAAATAACACTAGTACATTGCGAATACCTAAAAAATAAAATATTGTAACAATGATTCACCTAACACTGATTCACACAACAATGATTACAATTATTAGCTAGTTGTTACCTAATTGCTGAAACAAAAGATTTACACTAGTATGAGTTATTGGAAGTGCAGGACTAATTGGTGGTTGAAGAGCCTGACGATCACCTGCTCCAATACTAAATCGTACTTGAGGTCCTCCTGCTGGTGGTACTTGTATACATCCTAATATGTTTCCTACTAATGTTTCTAAAGGTATTCCAAGATTTTCTACATACACTGTGTAAATAATGCCAAGACAGTTCTGAAAATATATTTGAGACCATCATTAAATAGATTTAATTTCTTCAAAATTTAACAGATCCTAAACATTGTTAATAGTTTCTTCACATACCCTAAAAGTTTCAATATAATCTAGTCTGGAAACCAGCACCAGACATTTAGGGGCATACATGATACTATGATGTGCAATTGTGGGAATTGCTCTAACCAAAGAACGACTGTCACCATCAACTGGATCTTCTTCCTCATCTACAGGTTTACTTGGCATTATAGAAACTGTCTCATTGAAACACATACAAGCACAATAATGACGGTTTGCATCTATATCTGTTAATATAGATACAAAAAACCGTGGCTCTTGTCTTTCTGTAGATAAAGCCCATCCTTGCGGTTGACAAAACTATAAGATGATAACTATCAGTTAAGGGGCACTATTAAAACCTACAAATAAGAAATCTTACCCATTCTATACCCTCGATAAATGGTGTATCAGGCCAATCTTTTTCTGGAAATCTTTGTAGGATAATTCCATTACTTATACCACCCCCTATATAGTAATATTGCAAGATTATTATTGTATTCCTAATAAGGTATTTAAAATAGTTGAAACAATATCTTACTTTCTTTCTCATGATCGTAGCCCACCACTACAAAGTAGTCGGCTAGGCGAGACATTTCGGTATATTCGTGGGATTGAGTGGGGGTGATTGGGCCCAACATCCCACGTTGTATTTGAGACACGTGATTTCATGGACTATATTCTTTTCAGTAGCAATCTATTATCTTAACAACAAACAACAACTTTTCACTTGAAAGTACATCAAAACACAAAGTTCCACAAACATGACACGGACACTTCACAATTCATGATGTCTTCCTTGAATTTTATTGAGAAAGTGTCGTCTCGGTGGTCTGTACTGTTTTATTATTAAAAAATTATATAAAAAACGATTCTTGTTTAATCTCAGTAAGTTGTTCTACATCCACTGAATTTTCACAAAAAACGCGCGAAACATGCTAACTAACTGCGAATTTTTACGCTTCTCACGAACGAATAATAATTTTATTAAATGTTACACACACGTTGTATTTTATTCAGTTTATAAATCACGATATGATGCCACACCCCGAAGTATTAATCCATAACCTTCCAAACTCAAGCGCCACATTGGGTGTTTGTTGAACCGCATACGGATGCTGAACGCACCAAAATCATACACAAAGAAGAAGGAACATTTCTGTCAAATCTGTATTTGCGTTTTAGTTTTATGCCTCTTTATTTCGATATCTTCTTTCTTCTTCTAAGAAAAATATCTTACTTGATTGGTCGATTTGAATATATTTAAAATAAACATACCAATAAAAAGCGAGTATATAAAACGGTAAATTTTTCAACCAATTAATTCTTTGTGTTATATATTTTGCAAATATCGACAATAATAGACCTTTTATTCATTAGGAATGATTAGGAATACGTAAGATGATAATATAAATGCTATAATAACTTTTCATGAAAACTTACTTTGTATTGTGTGTATTATTTTATACAGGGTTCAATGTGTGTTCGCCTATAATACAAAAGCATCATGCCGCTATGTGATTATCAATGGGACAGGTTGGAACACGTGATTGTTCAGACGTTTCTTATCTTATTTAAATATTTTTATAATAAAGAATTAACATATTGTAAAAAAAGTATTAATGTTCATATGTGAATATGAAAAGGACGTTAGTTAATGTTATGTTCTTGAAATACATCAATTTCACCGCGTAGTGTTTAAAATTATCTTACTATTTATAGTTTTACAATAAGTTTTTTTAATAAACATTTTTTGAAATAAATTTTCAAATATCAGATAAAGAGAGAATCAAGAACTCTTCAAGACAAAAAATAATATTTTAAAGGTATTGTAAATGTGCAATATTTTCTATATAAATATTAATAGGAATGCTATACATTGATATTATGTTTTTTATCTTTGCATAGCGTATTGTAAGAAATGGATTCTTTAGAATCACTTTTAAAAAATGGCATAGATTTAAAAGTTGGATTTGTAGTTGGTGCTATTGCTGGTTATTGTTTGTATAAATTAATAATGAACCAAGTATCTTGGATATCTGAAAAACCTACATCTACAAGTATCGTAAGTATATTATTATTTTTTCAAATTAAAGATATTAAATAAATCTTGAATCTAACTACACACAGCCATTCTATTGTCTAGGTATATCCATGTAGAAAAGGAGAATGTAAGTTAGTATTAGTTATAAGGAATGACTTAAAAATGGGTAAAGGAAAGGTAGCAGCTCAATGTGCGCATGCGGCTGTATCAGCATATAAGTCTGCTTTAAAGCATCCTTCTATTTTAAAAGCCTGGGAAAATTCTGGTCAAATGAAAATTACTGTTAAGGTATCGTTATTTATAATATTGCTATAATGTAAATATAACACAACAATATTTTTCCCTTTATTATATTTCTTTCGACAATGAATACATGTCATAATAGCATAATCTAATTTGCTAACCAAAAACATATAAATAGGCATTGTGTTATTTTTATACAATAATTATGGAAAGATAATTAATGAACAATAATGTGTAGGTGGATAATGAAGATGAACTACTGGCAATAGCAAAACAAGCCAAAGCTGTTGGTCTGTTATCAAATGTGGTACAAGATGCAGGACGCACACAAATAGCTCCAGGAAGTAGAACTGTATGTGGAGTGGGCCCTGGGCCAGCGGAATTAATAAATGAAGTAACTGGGCATTTGAAACTTTATTAGCATACTCTGTAATAAATTCAAGTTTTTTTTTATTATTTAAAAGAATTTGTATCAAAATATCTTTTTCAACCAGAAGGTCTAAATTATTAATAATTTAAATAAATTTCTATAACAAGTTTTATTTATGTAAAATACTGAAAAATAATAAAGCATAAAATTGCTTAACTCTTTCATAATACGCAATCATTGATAAGAAAAATTTTACAAAGAAAGTACACTCAATGGAGTTCTAATAATTCTAGTTAAAGAAAGAAAATATATGTATTAAATTATTGGAAAATGCAATACTATATATTGAAATATAAAACAAAAAAGAATCAAGGTATCTGAAAAAATGAATTACTTTTACAGTCAGACAAGTATTGCATGTAAATTATCTTAATGAGTCTTAGTATAACTTTATATAGTCTTAAGGATAATATAGTACACATTTTCTGCATCCAACTACCAAAACAAAGTTAGGTATCTAATTGATATGCATATTTTGAATTTTCTTAAATTTTTGGATAATACTTTCATAAAATCTTGACAATGTATCTCTGATTACAATTAATATGTTCCATTCTTTGGTACCCAGTACTATTATCCAGGATTACTCTCTCACATAGTACTCATAAATACAATATAAATAAAAAAGTTATACTGGCGGTGGTGGTGCTTTCCTATGAATTTTGTTTGAGCTGGTGGCACTACACTGTGATTCGGCAATCGATCTACCATCAGCTTCGTCCCTTCGACATAATTCTGTTTCATTTTGTATCCAGTTTTGAGTTTGATTGTGATTTGTCCTTGAAGTTTGTATTTCCTCTCTTTCAGGCACAGAACTCACTTCCTCCAACAATTTTGATAACGATGGGGCAAGACCTAAGCCCAAGTTTCGTTCGTGATATACTTCAGAAATAGTAGGTGTTAATTCGCGCGTTAGACTCGTTAGAGACGTTGCTATATTTCTTAGGTTTTGTGGATGCGTTTCTGTTGCTTGCGTGGAGTCAGTTTGAGAACAAATATCTTCATTAGATGCAGGATGTCGTGGCTTTCGCGGAGGGTTAGATCCAACCTCTGTTCTAACACTTAATCGTTCTAGTACAGTAGTTGGTAAAGGTGGCAACGGTTGCCGTCTTAAAACAGTAGCATGACCATTGTCCCAATCAGTTACTGAACTACTTGAACTTGATCCTGGTCTTACATTTTGATCGGGATACAAATTCCTGATACGTGTTTGATGATTTAAATTAAGTGCTACTGGAGGACTAGGTGTAAAAGCCACATCTGATTCACCTATAATAAGTATTTCAGATATGCAAATACATGATGCAAATAAAAATATATGTATATACGTGTTTGAATAAATAGCCATACCTCCACCACTTTGACATTGTTGGCGGGATATAGAAATAGGAATATTCGGTGGTTCCATAGTTTTTCCATCCGGTTCTCCGCGATGTCGTACGTAACTTGCGAATGCTCCTCCTAATCTGGGTCGTTCTATAACATTTTTTTCAGTATGTGCAACCGATGCTAAGCTTTCCATTGAACTACTAGAATCTATACTAAGACTTTTTGGGGCTTCTTGTGTATCTAACATAAAAAATATATTCATTAGATTATTGATTAAATATGAATAATAATCTACGATTATTAATTTACCAAATAAAGCAAGAAGAGCTTGTAAAGCAAATTGCACAGCTCTACGCGAAGCTTGCTTTCCTGTTCTTAAAGTGACCTCAGATTGACCAACTTCCATTAAATCAAATCCTAAACTTGCAAATAATTCATGAGATCCAGGTGCTCTCCAAACTTGTACAGGTAAAGAAATTTCTTGGCCTTCAGTTGCACAACTAGCTCTTCTCATTGCAGCAATGACATCTTCTGATGCTTCGGGAGCCTATACCCATATAAATTCGTATTGTGATGAACAGGATATACGTTTTTAAGTAAAATTTTCTCCTTACCTGTAAAAGCCTAGCCAGTGCATGTAACGAGGATGGACCTAATCCTAAAAGAGCTTGTAAGCTAGCACTACATCTTGTTAATCTCTCCTCTGGATCACTTTGTGGAAAGAATACAGAAGATGGTATACCATTTCCAGCTGGTTCAAATCTGAACCCTACCGACATTAGAAGCTCTCGCCAACCAGTAGCTGCTCCTACCTTATTTTCAATACTACGTTGTGTCGTGTACATGGCATTCTTTTGACCCCGATGTATTCTTTGAAGTGATTTTTCGACTAAATGAAGGGTGACTCGTAAAGCATCTCGACTTTGTTCAGGTCCTCCGCGTAATAATTCAGCTAGAGCCTGGCCCATAAGAGCTACTTTATTTGACAACCTTGCATCTCCTCCAATGAGTAGCCATCCTGCCCAATTCGCTGGGTGAGCAAAATGTCGTGTATGCTGCACAGTTTGCATCGCTTCGGCTAAAGCTCTCGATGCTCTAGCACCTTGTAACATGGCACTGTAAAATGCTCTCAATAAAATACTGCCAGCTGTAGGAGGAACTGCCCACATTCCTATTAATACACATTGTGCCCCAGCATTTAGTAAAGCTTTTGTAAGATGCTGGACTCCCTCCGATGAAGGAGTCGAGTTTTCTGTACTATTCCAGCAATGACCACTAGATATTACCACTAATCTAGCAGATATTCGTAATTTTAAAATATCCGAAGAACTCAATAAGTACGCTGGCCTTTCGGATCCTTCTTCACATTGATCAGGAGTAAGTGCTAAACTAGTAGAGTTCCAAAAAACTGGTACTGTTAAATGTACACATTCTGCGTCAGGTAAAGATCTTAAGACTGCTGATCTTGTAGCTTCCACTCCTAAAAAATTGGCAATGTGTAAAAATCTATTCTTATTTTATATCAGAAATATTTTTATTTTACATAGAAAATATATTTACCTATAAGAGCGCGTGCTTCTAAAAGTTCTGCAACAATTTCAGATTCTGTTTCAGTAGAGGCTGCACTTTCTGGCCATCCATACTCTTCTCTAACATCTTCTGGGAGAGTAGGATTTCCTGCAACTAGAGCAGCTACAGTAGCACCACCTTCTGGCATGGGAGTCTTTGATCTTTTCTTAAGGGCTGCAAGCGATGGTACCACTAATAAAGAAAATCTTTCACATAAATAATCTTCTCCTGGATTGGATTGCAAAGCTGGAAATGGTGCCAAATAGAGAGACTTCTCCACTACCATAATAAGTTCCTTTCTCACAGGAGGTAATAAGTCTTCAAATGGTGCTAAGAGTAAATCATAAAGTAGTTGAATTGGTAATGGTGACTGCCATGTAGGTCCCTTTACTCCTCGCCCCCAACGTGCACTTCCAGCACGTGAACTAACAGAGCCTACACTAAATAAACTGCTTAAACTGTAAGAACTCGCGTTAAGGTGATGCCCTCTTGTTGGTATTTTTGTTGACTCTTCGGCAAGTTCATTGGATTCGTCCAAAAGTGCTTCACGTGCTTGTAACACCTTTTGCTCTAAATTCGTACCATCGTCCAATGTCGTGGAATGAAATCTTAAAAGTCCTCGACCTGGAGCTAAACACCATGTATGCAGCTCATTGCCCACTTCACTAAAATTATAAATGTATCTCATTTTTTTTT
>JAIFRP010000007.1:1532710-1554083 GCA_032403825.1 Odynerus spinipes | reverse complement strand
TTTTTTTTTAATATTAGCATTATTAATTCTTATTAATATCCATACCTGTAATACAATATTATCCCTCTCTGCCGGTCAATGATCTCTGAATAATGAGCTGTATCATCCAAAGAATTACTTTTAGATCGTCTAGATCTTTCTGCCCAATTCAATGCTTCTTCTGCTCTATTTAAACTAATCAGCACCTTCTGTAGCATTCTATATGTCTCCGTCAATAACTCGCTTCTACTAGGTTGTCCACAGATGAGAGATGAAGATGACCCATCTAATGATTCCAACAGATTCGCAGCTTTTTCTAGATGTTCCACAGAAGTTGCTGCTTCTCCAGCTTCCCAATGAACAAGACCAAGTCTATATTTTAATCTAGCTGCTTCTTCTCTTCTTCCTAATCCTTCAGACAAAGATAATCCAGATTGCAAATAGCTTAAAGCTCTTGATAAATCACCACATAAATGATGCAATCGTCCTAAACTGGAAAATGCCGCTGCTCTAGCTAACTGATCTCCAGCTGCAGCAGCTAAGCTCAATGACTGTTCCTGTAATCTTATAGCCTCCTCATATTGACCAAGTGCTTCTTGAGTCATGGCCAAATTTGCACAAGCTCTGGCTTGCAATCCAGCAGCATTTAAACCTTCAGCAATAGAAAGCTCTAACTGATGATGTCTTAATGCTGAATTAGGATCATCCATTAACAGATGAACAGCTCCTAATCCACTAGCAGCTTCAGCTTCAGCTGCTTTATCACCAAGACCTCTAGCAAGGGCAAGTTGATGTGACAAGCAACTAACAGCTTGTTCGTGATTTCCTAGGGCTGCATGGACTCTACCTGTAAAGGAAAGAGATGTATGATAATCATTTTTAGCAATTCAATGTACAGCTCCAAAGATTTCGTTAAATGTTATACAAACCCAGATCGCCATAAGCAGCACCTCTTGCTTCTGGGCTATCAACCTCATGTGCAGCTACCAATCTTTTTTCAAAACAAACTAATGCTTCCTGTAAATTTCCTGATGCTTCACGAGCTCTTCCTAGACCTCTGTATGCTCTTTCCTGATCTCTTATACTTTTCAATTTTATTGAAGCAGCTAATTGCTGTTCATGGCATTTAATAGCTTCTTCTGGATCTCCCAATGCTTCATAACAATCACCTAAATTTCCCAATGCTCTAGCTTTGTCAAGTAAAGATGTACCTGTAGTCAGTGGTTCTAAAGTTGCTAACTGCTGTTCAAAATATCCAATTGCATCTTCATAATGGGCCATATTGAGTCTAGCAATTCCTAAATTTCCTGTATCAATAAATAAAATAAGTACATAGAAAAAGTAATGCTATGTTGAATCGTTAATTCGAATTTATATACCTAATGCTTGTGCTTCAACTCCAGAATCTGCTAATTCTTTTGCTCTTTCTAATTGTTCTTGATAACATTTAACCGCGTGTGTGTATTGACCTAATGCCATATGAACAGCACCCAGATTACCATGCGCTCTACACTCTCCTCGTAAATCTCCAGCTTCTTGTCTTAATGTAAGTTCTTGTGTATGAAATCCGAGAGCTTTATCAAGGTTTTTTGTTGCTCGATGAGCGATTCCTAGAGCTCCATAAGCAGCGGCTTCTAAACTACGATCACCCGCTTGTCGTGCTAAGTTCAATTGACGCTGATGCATTTTAATAGCTTCCTCTGCTTCACCGAGGCGTAAAAGACAATCCCCGATATTTCCCAAAGCCCGAAATTTACCGGCTAAATGTTTGGTCATATGGGCTATGGCTACATTTAAGTAGACAAATATTCAGTACATCCTATAATATAGCATGGTAAAATGATCTTAAAATATAATCTAATAGCTTATTCTTACCCAAATAATATTTTTGACATTCCAAGGCAGTATCCAAATTTTCTAAAGCTAAATGTGCTAATCCTAAATTACAATAAGCTCTTCCCATCCCAGATTTATCTTGTAGATCTTTGGCTAGTGCCAAATCTTGATCATAGTATCTCACTGCTTCTCTATGGTTTCCTAAACAATAATGGGCATATCCTAAAAAATGGCATGCTTTAGCTTCTCCTTCTACATCGTGCAATTCCTGAGATAACATAAGATAATGTTCATAATATGGAACTGCCTCTTCAAATCTGCCCCGAGATGATAAACAATTGGCAAGATTTAATAATGCACATGCTTCACCAGCTGTGTCCTTTAATTCACGAGCTATTGCTAGGTGTGCTCTGTAATGTCTCAATGCAGCTTCATGGCCTTGCACAGCTTGATATGCTACTGCTAAGTTTCCATGAGTGCTTGCCTCTGAACTGCGATCGTTGACCTATAAAAAATCATAGTTGTGTTACTATAGAAATGTTTTTACTCTGTTACAAACAATAAATAAAGTATTATCATTATGGTATATTTAAGAATATTACCTCTTTACTTATAGTCAATTCTTGTTTATGATATTTAATAGCCTGCTCATAATATCCCAAAGCATTGTAAGCATTTCCAATATTTCCATAGGCCCTGCCCATACCAGCTCTGTCACCCAAAGCTCGGGCTATACCCAAATGTGCTTGATGCAACTTGAGTGCAGCATCATGCTCACCAAGTAACTGATAAACTATTCCTAGATTGCTGCATGCCCGACCTTCTGCTACTTTGTCTTTTGTTGCTAGTGCAACATCGAGTTGTCTCTGATGCCAAAGCTTGGCTTGAGCAAGGTCGCCTACATTAGAATACATTTGAAAGAAATTACATAATAAAGATCACTTCTCCATTGCTTTCCTCATTATGTTTCGTTCGGAAAAGTTTTTCACCTGCACATCTTGCAGCATGACCCAGTCCTGCATAAGCTCTTGTTTCTATTGCCCTATCCCCAAGTTCCTGAGCTATTCTTAAAACATTTTCGTGATAAGCCATTGCTTGACCAAAATTTCTGCAATAGTGATGCGAAGATCCCAAGTTACTGAACGCCTTTGCCTCTTCCACACGATCTCCTAAGCGTCTTGCTATTCGTAAGTGCTGTGTGTGACAATCTACAGCACTTTCAAATTCCCCCATAGCTAGATAAACTGCTCCAACGTTGCCTATTTCACGGGCTTCTTGAAGACGATCACCCATTTGTTTTACTAATTGCACACATTGTTTATGTGAAGCTAGTGCATTTGGAAGATCACCGATAGCTGTATAAACATGACCTAAACTTGTTAAAGCAGATGCTGCTGCTTGAGTATCCTTGCACTTCATAGCCAAAACCAATTGATATCGATGTGCTGTCAAAGCTTCCTTATAACTGCCTTTACTAAAATAAGCAGACCCTAAATTTCCATGGGCTCTGCATTCACCTTGTGTATCTCCTAGAGATCGAGCCACCCCTAGAAAAAATTTTTGTTATAAATAAAACAGCTAAATATTAATATCTTCAATTTTTCAGACCTACCCAAATCTTGTTGCATATAATTTATTGCTTTATCCAAAGAATTTAATGCCCAATATGCACTAGATAAGGCAGAAAAAACAGAACCTCTTAATTTCAAACTGCATGAACCAATTGTGAGTGCAGCTTCTAAAACACCAGCAGCTGCTTTGTATTGCCCTGCACCAAGCAGTTCTTGACCAACAACAGAGATGACAACGAAAGGAGATTCATCTAATTTCATTGCTCGCAATTGTTGAAATGTTGGTTCTAATGTTGGACGTAAAGGAGATTTTAAAGAAGCTTCTACTAAACCAGATAACAATTGGCAATTGGAAGGATCGTGAGCTAGTCCAGTACTGAATGCTACAAGAGCTTCGCCATGTCTGCCCAAACATTGTAGTGCAACACCTTGGCGATAATATGCCTAAATATATAAGAAGATCGTTGATTTCATTTGTATTATAAATACATAAATAGATATACTCATACCTTTGGCCATTGTGGACTAAGTTCTGTTGCCCTTACAGCATCTTGAAGGGCAAGGGCAAACAAACCCATCTTTAATCGGGCAGCTGACCTGTTGGAATATAATACATGGCTAAGTGGATCCAAGGCCAAGGCTTCTGTATATAAAGTTGCAGCAAGTGCATAATCTCCATTTTGACATGCTGCATTGCTACGGCGTACAGTCTCTAGGAATAATGATCTGGATCCAGCGGCCAAGGCCGACGTACCTTCGGGCTCCACCTGTGATATTAGAATGTAACTTGTATAAAATATACATGACTTTTCCAAACATGATTATATCACAGTCATTAAATATTTTCTTAAACATTAACTAATATCAAGGAACATTAAATATTTGTTTAATTTGTGTTTTAAAAATATTAAATGCTTCATTGTATATTGTAACATTAGAAGAGTAATGTTGTTTCACTCATGGTTTCATTGGGAAATTTAATTAAAGTAGGAAGAAGTATTTCTCTTAGAAAACCTGCATCATTACCTCAGAGATATCCCTATGAGACATTGCTTAAGACGAGCCGGGAACATCCTCCTGCATGGGCATTATCTGCTGCAAACGAGCTCCATTAGATAAGGCTTCGGGCTTTAATACGTAAGGCCCTTCTTTCTAGTCTTTCTCGCACTTTTCTTTTCTCGCTTACATTTAACGATCGATCGATTCTTATCTATCTCTGTTATGATCTTTACCGTATTCGCGTATATTTTGAGTAGTTCGTCTAAGCAAGTAGCCTCTTCTTTTCTCTAGACTCGATAAATTGATCCGATTAATAAAAAAGAAGGGAGGAAGGCGTCTTAGGGGGGCACCCACTGCATTCCTTAGGCACAGCCATCTTGGAATGTGGGGGGTTCTCCCTTAGGCCCGGAGTGGGGCCGGCACTGTCTGCATCTATGCTCCCCTCCACTTTTTCGGGCCCCTCTTCATTGCTTATGTACAGTTTACCAATGCTTCGTGTATATGTGTGTCCGTGTGTGTACGCGAGTGTAAGATAAAAGGCCCATCTGTAAGAAGAGTGTGTAGAGAATACGAATTTTACACATGCTATTTTTAATAGACAATTATAGAACATAAGAACTCCTCTTATTTTTTACTTTCTTTAGCAATCTCTATTATGATTCTGTATGTACCTTGACCTTTCTTAACTATTTATTCCACTGAGAAATTAACAAACATACTCAAAAAGAAACTGTCACATCATTTCTTATTTACATGCTTTGTGATTATATTGTGGATGAGAATTACTTATCTTAAAAAATAAATGTTGTTTTCTAAATTTAATAAAAACAAAAAAAAACAAAAAAAGGAACATACAAGAGACTGCAAGCAGATATATGAAGGAAATATATATTATTTGGCAATTTTGACATAATAACATGTAAACAATTTTTTGTACATAACAGAAAATAAGCTAGATATCTCATGTGGCATATGCAATTAAATTTCCATTATAATGGAATTTGTTTTATATATAATAGTATTAATATGACAACTAAAATTATATAATGCAAAATGATGGAATGTTAGTACCTGAAGTTTTATTAAATACATTTGCATTATTTACTCCTAGTCTTTCTCTTATTTCGTTGAAAACTTTGTTCTTTTTAAAACTGTTTTTCAGTTATATACATCATTTTATACATTGTAAAAAATTCTGTGTATAAAACTGTGCATATGTTTATAAAATTAATTACACATGTATATAAACTTTATATTTAAACATACATATTATTTTTTTCTGGCACAGACATCAGTTCACATTTAACAATATATTCATGCATACACACATATATGTGTACCACTATAATGGAATGTATATCTACTATTTAAATTACCAAATTAAATTACTAATATGTTCAAAATTGTGTGTGTGTGTGTGTGTGTGTTAATTGTGTCTAACAATGCAAAATAATTTGTTGTAAATTAAAATATATATGTACGTATAAATAATTAGAGAATATTGATATTGTAATCAACTTTGTGCTTAATGTGCTTAACTTTTTACATAAGAATGTAGCTTGTGCCATAAATTTAATAGTTCTAAAATTTTTGATACCTTTTGTACTAAAATATATTAAGTTACAAATGTAACAAAGGACATATAAAATGCATATAAAATGCTATGTTCTTGGGTAATTATGGACTTATCGCAGAGTAGAATATTCCAATCATAATCATACAAATACTTTACGTAAACATATTCATAAAGAAATGTCGCAATGTTCACATGACATATCATTTACAATAATATAGAGAAATCAAATTTCTATAACTGCAACTTTGTTCATGGCCACATTTTGTTAAATAGATCCATAAATGAATCATAAATCATGAATGTTATAGCAACATCTAAACATACTCTACTTAATCTCGGGATGGTGCCTTTATAAAAGGCAAGTGGACCCTCTTTCTTCCAAACTTGGATAACACAGTCTAAACTGCCTTTGTATTTAGAGGCCTCCAAACCCTAAAAGCAAATACAACATTATATTAAAAGCTGTTTAGTCATTAAATAAAAAGATTAAGAACAAAATTGCAACTTACCTGCATTCTGGTTTTTACAACATCAATCGGAGTGTTTCCAAAGACTGAAGCTGCACCAGCAACTGCACCAAATACTCCAACAGCAACTTTAGGAACACTTTTAGTATTGTCTCCACCTCTATACCAGTCTTTTAATGTTTCCATTATAAAAAAGCGAATTGCTTGATTTGAACCTTGCTTTAAAATAGTAGGCACTACACCTTGGTATACTCCTTTAATTCCTGTGAAAAAAAATTTATATAACATGATAAAGACAGAAGAAATTTCAGCAATGTTTGATACCAATGTGGTTGCTTATTTATTATTAGTAGGTATAATCAAATGTGCCTTGATATCTTAATCTTGTAAATTGAGGTTTATGAACAGTGTTATCTCTTCTCAGCATCATTGAAGTTAACAAGGTTCAAGGACAAGTTCTACATGTACAATTACTACTATCATTTCATTTTAAAATATTTGTCTGTATTATCGCAATTTCCTTAGCATTACTAATAACAGATAAATTATGTAATATCACAAAAGTATAAGTATGTCAATGATGTTCAAATTGCTTAAGAAATAAAGACTCATGTATATTGATAGGTACTACATAATACATAATATATCATGTATGAACTTTTTTGTTATGTAAAAAACTTTTAGATTTATGTACACTTACCATGTTCTTTGACTATCATGCCTACACCATGAAAGAATCCTTTGTATCTTGGATTTGCTGATCTTTGATCATTAATAAATTTAACTTTAATAGTTTCCATAGGAGTCACTGCAAGAATAGCTTCGCTAACACCAGCGCAAAGCCCTGCCAGAAGTCTCCTTTGAGCATTAAGATTACCATCTGCATCAACTAATTTCTTCTTTACTGACTCGAAAGCACCAAAACGTACTGCTGACTTCGGTATGGATCCATAAAGGAGCACGGATAGGCCTCTGTATAGCCCAAAAAATCCACGAGTCTTTACAGTTTTTTTTACACAGTCCCATATTCCATCGTATTGTTTGGCAGATCCAGTTTTACCATCCAATTGTAGTTGCGTCTTTACATACTCGGTTGGATATGTGATACAAATTTCTATGCCACCAGTAATACCACCTGCAAAGACACGATACCTAATTAGATAGATCCTCACAAAAAAACATTAAATCGATCGCAAAGTATGCACCATTTTGAAAGTGACAATGCGAAAGTATACGTAAAATAAATTTTGCAATTTCTATCCAAGGTTAATGTGTATCTTGACCTTCGAACTATCACACCATAGAGTGCGCCAGGTTAATTCATTCTCTTTCTTGCTTGCTCATTCACCGACCGCGCGTACGCATGCAGTATCGCGTACACATACAGATATATTCTGTGTATGGGTTCCTATTAGAAACACTGGACTATTTTTGACAGATGTCAAAGTCAGAGGTTTGCGATCGATCCGATGGTGATACAATCCGATCATAAAAGAGGGAAATGAAACGCGTTATATTTTATTAATGAAAAAAAATGCACACCAGCTATAATGCCTTTGAGGCCTATACTAGTTCCACCGGCGGCAGCCGCGACCGCACCACCTCGGAGCCACGGTCTGTTTGGAAATGGATTTTTGGTATTGTACGCCAATATAGCCGGTGATTCTTTTGCGAAATGTTGTCTTTTCCAAGCCGAATCCATGGTAGGTGCGACGATACCACCGTTGAGTCCCTTATCGCTCGAGACGTTGAAACCGAACTGATCCGATTAGCAGTCATGTGTCCCGCCGAACGATACTTCGACGATTCCCCTTCTTCTCTTTTCTAGCGGCACAACTTCTTTTTTTCTTCTTTCTCCTGTCACTACACGCGACCTTATTAAAACCTGATATATGCCTGAAGCTATCGTCAACGAAAATACGCGAAACTTTCTTTATGATAGTTTCCCCCCAACGTTTTATGTATACAGTGTTGATCCTTTTTTACCGACGCGCCTCAAAGAATCCGATGACGCATCTGTTTACACTTTTATATATACGTATCGCGTTGCAAACGTAAAACTTTCGACGAACGATGTAACTCTTGTTAAATAAATCTTGTCTGTATTTTTATCCGTTCTTTTTTTACATTATGTTTACGTCATGAAATAAATATATTTGATGACGATATTCTTTTTTCGCAGGAATGCAAAAAAATACGATTTTTGCCAACATTTTGCTGCTGTTATCAGCACGAAATTTATAGATAGTAAAATATAAAACTTCTGAGTAAAATATTAATTTTGGAATTACTATTTATTTGTATAAAAGTTTTGATAATAACACATTGCAAAGTGTTAAGAACCAAAAAATTACTAGTTATTTTAAATTTGTATGTATTCTTTCTATTTTTTCTTTTTCTTTTTTTTTTTATTAAGGTAATCTTATTTTAAGATAAAGTAAAAATTAAAAATTGATGTTTGGTCTTCAGTTCTAAATAAACAAATATGTGACATAGACAATGTTTTTTATCTTTGATAATACTATGGTCCATGCAATTTACCATCCAGGTGTAGTATTTGCTAATCTTCGCATACGTCTAAAACAAAAGTAGGAATTAAAACTCAGAATTAATTGTTATTGAAAATGTTACATTCTCATTAAATATCTATATATTTTACCTAGTATTTCTATCTTGATCTCTTATTTTCTTTTCCATCTCTGCATCGGTCAAGGTTTCTAAAAAGGGAGCCCATTGATCGGCTTCTGATGGAGGTCTGAATGGTACTTCTACTGTCGGTAATGGTGATTCAGAAAATGCATATGTTCTCTGATGCCACGATAGTTGTCCACGAACACTGATCAGATGCAGAAGTTAATAAAATATATGTATAGATGTGAAAAATTTATATACATAAGACTCACCTATAGACTCACCTATAGGCAATAGCTGTAACAAATTCTCCACCAAGACCTAATTCTGCACACAATTTCATTGCAAACTTTTCCGGATTGTTTTCCTTTTCCGACATATCCCATTCTACTTGATCCACTAAGGAGGTATTACCCACATGTATATTTAATTTAATTATTACTCTTTGATCGCATTGTTCTTCTAAAATGGTTTCTTGTGGAAAAGCTTCTATTTGTTGTCTTATAGCTTGCGCTATTGCAGGAACAAATGTTAGTGGGTTCAAATCCAAATCATCGCACAATACTTCTGCGAATTGTTCTGGTGTTATAAGACTTTCTGCAAGAAAATAATATGAATTTGAATTTATGCAAATTTTTAATATCTTAAGTATTTCAATTAACTTATACAAATTATAGATACCATTTTTATTCCAAGTGAAAGTATCTCGCAATTTTTGCCCTTCAATTTCCATATCCAAACGTATTGGAACAAGCATCTCTTGTTGTGCTGCATTCTCTAAATTTGCAGATGGATCTGTATCATCAAAACTATAGCAAACGCGATAAATGTAGTTTCTATGTATAATAAAATCTTATGCTATAACTTAAATTTATAATTATCATTTACCATAATGGGAATGTCCTGACTTTTTTATTGTGAACTCTATTTCGATTTATAGGGGTGGCTTGTGGTACAGCATCTAGGTGTGAACTGTTTGGCAAACTTGGTACCCATGCCATTGATTTTTTAGATTTTCCCTCTCTAGGAGCAGGGGGTTCCGTAGAATGTACGGAGACAGCTTTATACTTGTCATCGTTACCTTCAATTATATCTTCTACTTCGCTAGCTCTTAGAAGCGATACGCTTGATGCAAGGACATGTTGACTTAACCCTAGTTCTACCAGTTTTTTACGTTCATCATTTGTTATAGATCTTCTGTACATACCAGGGTAACGTTTATACAATGAACCACGGAATAGGCGTAAATAATTGCCCACTTCCGAGCCAATACAATAATATTCTCCATTTTCTTCCACTTGAAAACTTATAGGTTTATCTCCATAAGTACGCAATGCCATTGTGTTTTTCTCACTACAAAACAAAAACAGTATTACTTTTAAACATATTACATAAAATTTATTAAATTACCAATTTATAAAAATCTTCTCTGTAAACACTAAACATACACAGTTTCTTTGTAATCAAGAACGCCGTTATCACGACCCACACCAACCTGATCATATATCGCTATAGATGGCAGAAGCGTTACCATCTACTTGACTGCCCTCTATTTCTCAAGCTTGTTGCATGTTTACAAGTCGATAATAAAAAATATTACATTATTGATAAACCTTGGAAAATACAAAAAAATAATATAATAACATAAAACAATCTATTGACGGACATTTATGCGCAATACTAGTGTATTAGCGAATAAAATTCTCTAATAAAAAAAAAGATTAATTTCTAAAGTAATCCTAGCAAAATTCATACTTTTACCGTGGCAATGGCATTTGCCGCCATGTAGACGGCGCCAGTGGACACAAAAATGTCATTAACCGTGATGTGGGCAAATATTTTCATCGGAAATAAATACGATTACATGAAAATAGAGGCAGAGACGATCGAAGCATGATTGAAAATTTAGGTGCAATGGAGGAGACGACGCAACGTTATTAAGGTTGAAAATGCTTGACCTTTCTCTGTCGAGATTCTCGTTATTTTTGATTCTGTTGCAAAAATTCGTTAAGAAGTAAATGTGGGTGATTGTATCCCTGGTTATCAATAGGAAAAAGGGCTGAGACCGATAATTGTTGGTGCATAAAAATTTCATTTAATTTCTTGATCAAACGGGATAAATGATAGTCTTCTCGAGTTTATTTTTCGTTTCAAAAAATAAAAAATAAATCGGTATTTTTCTGTGCGCTTATCATTTCCTCGTTGGTTGCGCATCGTTCGTAGTACAGTTTCTATAGATATATGCGTGTTATGTGTACGCGCAAGTGTACTCGGTAATACATATTTCTTCGATTCGTAAAAGGGGAGTTTTGTACGAGGAACTGCGCAGTGGGGGTGTTATAGCGAGGTGTAAAAAGGGGAGGGGTAAATCTCTCGCCTCCGTTTTGCGCGAGGTAGACGCCGGTAATGAGTGTTTATATTGCAACGGCGATAACAACATCAAACACGACAACCGCGACGGGAACAGCGAGTACGACAGGCTCGACCACGGAGACGGCAGCAACAACAACGACGGCGACGACGACGGTGACAACGACGACGACAACGGCATCGGCGTCGGCGGTTGCCGCGACGCCAGATTCCGCGGCCGGTTGGATCGAGTTCTGTGAGCGACACGCCCGTGCCTCGGCCTCAGATTTCGCCAAGGCCTTTTGCACTTATGTCAGCCTAAATCTACCTGAAAGTGCTAGATCCAACTTATCTCATCGTGACTTTCTCAGAAAATTTGTTGAAAGTTTCTGCGAGCACTTTGAGAGTGAATACTTGCGTCGAACTGTTAGGTCTGTGGTCCTATCTTAATGATAAATATAGAATTTATGAGAGCTTATTGTGTAGTTACTTGCTCCAAATATATTTCTTACGAAACGCTTCTAAAGTTTTTATTTCTGCATAGAAGAACCCGAGTTAATTGTAACATCGAGCACGTATACTTATTATTTTTTTAAGATCTATAACTTTATCAAATGTTAGATATTTAAGGCTTCTGCATGATTAACTGCAAGTATTTCTTTTATACACACTGATCTTGAACAAGTGTACTATCTTCTACAAATTGCTTTTTAACAAAAATCTAAAGAGAAAATTCTTCCTTTTTTAGATCGCCATCGACACATGATGCTCGGCATCCATTATTTACTGAAAGAGATACAAATACTATATCTCAGAATAACAATGCACCAGTTCGTGCTTCATCGCATGAAGAGTTTAGTGATTACTCTGAACATGATGGTGAAGCAGTATCACCAAAACCTGTTCACAAACCTTTCTTTCGTAGACTGTCATTTAAAGGGCTTAAGAAAGGAAAGGGTTTCTTTCATAAACAACAGAGTGATGAAGTAGAATTATCACATAGTGAACATCGTAGAGATAAACATTCAAAGACTAAACTTTCCAAAATTGTTGTGGAATGTAGGAAAGAGGGTATTGTTAATTCTTTAATGGGGGAAAATATAGATGGAACTCAAAAATGGGAAAAATCTAGACTGGCATTGATTAAAGCGATTGGAGGTTACATGTTGGAATTTTATTCTCCACCAAAGGCTGTAAAACCACGCAGTGGTGTGTTCTGTTCGGCAATTACAGAAGCTAGAGAAACCACAGCTCTTGAAATGCCAGATCATGAAAATACATTTGTATTAAAGACACAAAATATGGAATTTGTAATAGAAGCTCATGATTCAAATGACATGAGATCTTGGCTTGCTACTATTAAGTATTGCATGCGTACTGTACAACAAAATTCTACCACGCCAGTTTCTAGTACACGAGATTCGATTGCTGACTCTTTAGGACATGCCTCACTTGGAATTGGTAGCGAAGGTGATAGATTGAGAGCCAATTCAGCAAGTAAAGGTTCTCGATTAACTCATGAGCACACGGAGGAAGCATTGTCTAATCCACCAGAACTGCCTCCAAGATTACGTATGAGAAGTAGCAGTAATTTAGAATTGTGCTCATCTCAACAAGAAATTGAACAATGTAAGAAAAAAATATAACAAACAAACAAATTATATTTCAATAATCTAAAATTAACTCTGTTTCCAGTAGCTACGAATGATGGTGAGCTGGACTTATCGAGTAGCTTACGAGAATATCCTTGGTTTCATGGTACACTTCCACGTTCAGATGCAGCCCAACTTGTTTTACATAGTGCTGCTAATGGCCATGGAGTTTTTCTTGTTCGTCAGAGTGAAACAAGAAAAGGAGAATTTGTACTAACATTCAACTTCCAAGGAAGAGCAAAGGTGATCTATTTGAATTAGAATTATCTTAGACAAGAAAATAAATACCATGAACATTTTTCCAATTTTGAAAAAACTAAAGGAAATCAATTTTTTGTTTACATAGATTTTTTATACTTATTTCAGCATTTACGGATGACACTGAACGATCAAGGCCATTGTCGTGTTCAACATCTTTGTTTTCCTGCTATATATGATATGTTAGAACATTTTCGTCAAAATGCCATACCTCTGGAATCTGGTGGGACTGCTGATGTTACTCTAACAGAATTTGTGGTAGCTAATCCTGCTTCTCGAATGACACATCACAGTGTAACAGGAGTAAATGTGCAACAATCGCAAGAAAGAAGACCTCCAGTAGCTCCAGAGCCCAGAGAAGTAAGAGTCAGCAGTGGAAGTCTAACTCCTCTTGAATGAGCGCGAGTGGCCAACACCCACAGTCTGAAGTCTGATTTACAGACAGTGAGTAGATAACTAGATAAAGTGATGCGCTCTCTTTCCATTCATCTCATAAGTATAATAGCTCTACCAAAATTCAATTCAATTGTATATAATATATACAGTAAAATTGGTTCTTTGAAATTTAATTCGGCTTAAGTCTCATGCGCGCTGGTTTTTATATCTAAGAAAACAAAATACATTGGAATGTAATTATTTTAATAAGAAGTTTGTTGGCTTAAAAAAGATATGACAGTGGGGCAAAAAGCTCGCTTTTACATATTATGTATTCTTAAAGATTCTGGTATTATAACGAACTGATTTTTATTTTGTATTGTTAAGAGAATTAATTAATTTACTTTTTTTTCTTATGTCTGTTGAAACAACGACCAGAAAATTTAAGAATTTTACCAAGAGGGTTCAAAATAATATGTAAAATAATTATTTATAAATGAATTAGGTACATACATATGGAGGTCCCATAAGAACACGTATTGACTCCTTGGAAAGACTGGAACAACAAAATAACATTGCAGAGCAACAAGGTTCAACATCAACCACTGGAAGAGCGGTCCAAAATACCTATAGTTTTCTCTGACGATGGATTCGTTATAATTTTTATCCTTAGGACAATATTAATTTTGTTCTTGAGATTAAGTTGCATCAATAGCATAAAGAAACCCTATAAATAATTTCTGAAACGTATGTCATATATTAAAATATTTTGAAAAAGAATACCTTCTAGCAGACCGGCCTTTTTGGGATGTGTTCCACATTAATTAAGAAAATAACTATTCTACACTATGTTAGCAGCTTAAACTTAAGATAGCATTTGAAGCAACTTTTGGAAACTTAATACAGTGTTATCAAGCATTTGACTTCTTCTTTAAAGAAGTCTTGAAGTAAGATAAGTTTCTAAGTACATTGGGTTCAATTATTTTAATTATGATGCACACAAATTTTAAAGGTACATACTTTGAAATATTTCAACATAATTTAAAAAAAATTGTTTAATCCATCAACAATATCCTGATAAAAATTAATAAAATTATGACCTTTACTTTGCCTTATTTAAGACATGTATAAAAAGAAGACTCATCAAAATGGTTTATTTGTTTAACATCTGTTTATAAAATTACAAAAATTTTCTGAAACCATCTTTAATTTTTTAACATATTAATTTTATATTATGAATAGTTGACTACATGGAGTAATATTAATATTTAATAGATTTCTCGTCTCGTATAAATGAGTGGAACTTCCTTTACTATCTATTTTAATACATGTAAGGAAGCTTGTATAAATTAAGATAACATATGTACTTACATAATGTGACACATGAGAACATGTATGTACATGTACCTATTTTTGATTGCAAATTACGAACTGCCACATATTACAATCTACATCATTCCATTTTTTCTGCATACTATCTGATAAAATTAAAACTGCACTAAAATTGTATTATATATGACTTTATTTGTTTATTTTATTGCAGTTGATTTTTTTATTTCCAAATTATTCCCCAGTTAATATTCATTTCATGTAGTACAATAATTTGAAATTATTAATAATAATAATATATTTATTGTTCAGAGTATGTTCTTCTTATATGAAAAGTCATGATCTGGAAGGATTATGAAGAAAAATGCCATTTTTCATAGCAATTTGTTATTCATCAGGTTGATAATATACTCTACTCATTGTGCTATATGATTCCATACAAATTCTGGGGGCCTTCTGGGTTCGTGCACTGGAACATCATGCTCTTTGTGTAAACTTTACTATAAATAGAGTCCAAGAATAGTTACAGTGAGTGTAAAAAACATATACATACTACAATAATTTTTTCACATGCACAAATAAAAAAATGCGTACTTTTAATAATAATTCATATTTTGTAATCAAGTTACCTTACAAATACTTTTTGTTTGTACACTGCAAAACAAGATAAAAAGCAACACAGGAGATAATATACAAGAAACAATATTTTTCTTTAACAATATGATACTGTAACTGAATGATTACTTACAATATTTTAATAATATGTAGACAAGAAGGGAAGTAATAATTTTATTGCGTGTAGTTATTTGCAATGCATGTGTATATTTATTGTTTTATGCCTACAAATCGACATTCCTTCCCAGTCTTCTTGATAGTTTGTAATATCTCATCGGAAGATAATATAGATGTCACAGAGACCACTTTATTATCTAGGTTCACTTTTATATCGTTAACACCTGATGAGTAAAATGTAATTTGCTTTATTGTACAACCATATTTTATACCATGTAACCTTCTGTTAACGTACAAACATTCACAAACCTTCCTTTTTGTTGAGAACATTTTGAACAGAATTAACACATCCCTCGCACGTCATGTCAACCCAAAATTCATAAACCTTAAAACAAGAAATATTTAAAAATTGTTGGCCAAAAAATAATACATGTTCCTTACCTGTGACGCCATATCACTGAGTAAATATACAGAAGATTTGACGTGGCACACACCGGGTTACTCTTTCTACGACGAAATGATACTTATACTTGAATTAACAATTTTTTATCAAAAGATAAGCTCTTATTAGAGAGATAAATCTGAGAGCATAGCCTCACACATCGAGCGGAGAAACATTCCAACGACTAATTACATTCAATTGTAACTAGCGAATCGTCAACCCGCTTCTATATAGTTTACTAGAGGCTCCCCCTTCCTTTTACTGTCTCTTTCAGATAGTCTTTTGTAAATCACATTTTGTTTTATTTATTTCTTTTCTTGTTTTTTACATTCCAACTACCCAACGTATTTTGCGTGGATAGTACACATATGATTCAAAATCATACTTCGCAAATCAAATTTTTATATGATTACTTTCTATACAAAATCTACATTAAATGAAAACTTAAATTTTAAAGAATAGTGCAACGATCGGTCCCTATGCGAATAATAAACTTTCTAAATTATTGTAATTGTTGTTTAAAAATATTCCCTAGACTAGTATCGTCTGCCTGCAGCATGCCTAATGAAGAGATATGATTGACAAGAGTTTATGTACATATTCTCCAGGTTTTTAAATTTCACATAGTTTTTACCACTCCAAAGTCATCTAATTTATCACTGACATATATGTAGTCAGTGAATTTATAAAAAAAATTTAGTTATAACTTTCTATTGCGAAATATGATTTCAATCTATGTATGCCGATAAAACATCCCGTTTTGACATCTAAACAGTTCACGATTCTGTCGATAGATGGCGATTTCATCGAAATACAGTGGTAAACCTAATATTTTAAGGGCCCGCACCTTTTCATCTACCTGTAAATAAAAAGTCTAAATAAACATGGATACATACCGGTAGCATGTATTTTTATTTCCAATAAAAACGTCCGACCATCTGTTTAAATTTTTGTTGACACTAACAGTGCATTGTGATAGCGTTATATGAGAGTAAATAGTGCAAATGAAATTTTAAGAGCAAATTTGAACTCGGTGGTGTTACCCGCGAATAACGTAATTTGTGCATTTGTATATATTGTATAGGAGCCCCTTCAGACCCAGTATTTTGTAACGTCCCTGTACATTTATACTGCTATTACTCTGTTGCTGTATTATTTGCCGTAAACGGTACGGTTTTACTAAACAGCGTTTCGCTCACAAAAATATATACTTATTAAGCTCAATTGAAACTGTCAGAGCTATATAGTCATGTAACCTACGAATCCATGGTTAATATCTGGAAAAAAATAATCCATTGAATTTTTTAGTCCAGAATTTTTTACAAGATCTTCATGCATAATGCAAGATAATGTAATTAGAACACAGTAACCTTTATTAATTCTAATCATAATTATTTATTCATATGTTTTTCAGTCCTTTCTCAACTGCACTTAAACGCTGTTCTAATATATGAATAGTATCTCGTAGTGATTCTACTTGTTCACTTAGCATTTTTATTATGTTACTGGTTTGACTAGAACACGAATCAGGTACATTATATTGTCCAATACATGGAGACATTTGCTCTCTCTCCGTATGTTCTTTTTGCTTTTTCAAATTGATGACTTCAACTTGTATATCTTCATTTGGTAATTTACCAATAGGTCCTTTACAGATTTTTGTACCTGATTCTGACTTCATGGATCGTAGTGAGGGTAATACAAACTAAACAAAATTTTACTATATTTGTATTATGTCATTAATAAATTGTAAGACCTAAATTATTTTAATAATTACCTCTTGTTCTTCATATTCTTCAGATTCTTGACCTGTATCTGTCTCATCTGACCATTGATCTTTATATTTTAGATCTGTAATAGGTGGTATTAGCATTCTAGGAATTTTTCTATTGTTATCATCTTTATCAAAATTAGTTTTCCATGTCAGAAGCTGAAAATCAGCACCACCCGATGCAAAGTAGTTTCCATTAAGAGAAAATGCTATTGATGTGACAGCACCATTATGTCCTTTAAGTGTGTAAATTGGGCGACCTTCCAATAAATCTAAAACCTAGGAAAAGTTTTTATTGCACCCTACTCATGATAATGTATAAAAAAATTTAATTACTTTCATTGTAGTATCTTTTGAAGCAGTTAACATAAAATTCCCTTTTGGATGAAATTTAGCAACATTTACAGGACCTTTGTGAATAGCATAGTGCTGGTACAATGAGCCTGTTCTTAAATCATATAATTTTACACATCCACCTGCATTAGCTGATCCAATAACACCGCCGCTTGGATGAAATTCCACATACATAGCAGCAGCTGTTAATTTAATTTTTATTTACAAACGTTAATAATAAAGTTCTATAAATATGACTTACCTTTAATTTCATTGATAGTCTTAACACATTGCCCAGTAGCAGCATCCCACAATCTTATACTTTTATCATCGCTACATGATATTATAAGTCTACCATCAGGAGAAAATTTAGCACATCTGACCCAATTTGTATGACCATTAAACGATAAAAGAAACTTTTTTTGACATATCATCCATAATTTCAAACTTTTATCATCCGATGCAGTGACTAACTGAAATATTCATAATTTCTTAGAATAATGTACAAAGATGAATATAATTTAAATTACTGTAGTAAGTTTCAAGTAAGAAGATGAACCTGTTCTCCATTTGGACTGAAATGTAATGATCTAACAGCTCCTGAATGTGCTTTGAAATCTACAGATTGTCCTGTTATTCTAGGTAACCATATTCTTACAGAGCGATCTCTAGATGCGCTAGCAATGATTTCTCCAGAAGGAGCATAACTAACATCCAACACAGCATCTTTGTGCGCTATAAATTTATATGCTCTGATTGAATCCGTAAAATTCCATAACATCAAAGTTTTATCCATACTACTGGATACAAGTCGATTATCATTAGGATGAAAGTGGAGACCGGTAATTGCATCTTTGTGACCTTTTAAATGTCTTTCAATTGTAGGATCGCATGCTGTTTCCATTATTGTGATGTATCTGTGAATACCAATGCTATAAATACATTATAAACAATATAAAATATCGTCGCCAATAATTTTATTTTATAAAGTTAACGTAAATATTTGTAACAGTAAAATCGATGTAAATACGTTTAATTTACGAGGAGCAAGAAGATCATAATCTACAAACATTAAATCAAAGGTAAATGATTTAAATATAATCACTGTTAAATAAACATAGTAATTGATAAAACAATTCTTCGTGCAAACAACGTTGGCAGTTATAGATTCGATTCAAAACGAATACTTGATTCTGTGGACTACTCTGGTCAAATGTCAATTTAGAAAGAGAAAATACGTTTTCCTTCTTTTGAAGCGCCATCTGATGTTTGATGAAAGTGCATAATTAGTATGCTTTGCAATTTGAATACCGTTTATTTCCTACAATAGATTAACTCAGGTAAATATTATGTGTCTAAATCATAAGTTAAATACTTTTATTGATGTGAATACTGACTTTAGAAAAACATATTGCATTTAAACATAGTAAAAGACACGTTGCGCTGTTTTAGAAAAACGCGACTTATTTAAACGTTATTAGCTCTATATATGCACGATGAATTCAAGTAATCATACTGTGTAAAGTTTGATTCTGTTAGTATTTATTTAAAAATATATAGTAACGTTGCGAGTAACATTAAAAAACGCTGAAATTACGAAAACAGTATAGTATACAGTACTGAGCTATCGTATGTGTTCAGTTGCACATGAGGAGATGAAAGACAATCGTATACACAAAGATATTGCGATAGGAGATACAAGACTGATACAATATACACTAGTAATTAAACACTTTATTACTTTTTTTTTGTTGAGAACAGATTTAATGATGAAATGCCTCCATTAAGCTATGTGATAGATAGGCTAATTAGCAGGGTTGAATTAGATCTTTATTTGGAAGATACACAGGTATTGATAGGATAATTAAACGTAACTGTAGATGGAGATGATTAAACACAAATGTACAAACGAAATACATTACTTGTCATCGCATACATAGCGGTGTAAACGCGGTTTGTCCGTGGCGTACTACATAAGCACACCTTCTAATTTAATTGTACACTTGGCATGATTGCCATACTAAAGCTCGGCACTACAGCTTCCTTTTTTATTTAAAAAATAATTATTTATTTTTTCTTTGCAATAACAAATTAGGAAATGTTGCATCATGATGTTGAGACATTGCACAGCGATCTCTTTCGAACGATTGTATGAAGGACGATAAATAAATTTAAAAATCACGCAGTGAACAAAAATAAGGAGTAGTATAAATTTCCAGAAGAAGAATCACGTAACTCATCCATGATAGAACATTTTCATAAATTTGCGTATCCTCATCCATTTTACGACTATAAATCTCGGTAACATTAATCTAAATGCTTCAAAGTCGTAGACCGGAACTGGAATATAGTCTAGAAGTTATATCACTAGAAGGCATTGTTCTCTGTATCCTCTTTTTTCTGGTATCTTAAAAAATCCCCTAGAACGATGCCCCCGCAAGACAAAGAGATAGTCGTGCAGGTCGCCTATTCTTACAATCATCTTAAAGTTACATTTTTTAAATACGTTCTTGTATTTTCGTGAAATGCTTGTATGAGTTCTCATATTTTTGTTTTTTTTATAATAAAATTATTATTATTATTATTTTTTGAACAGCTATTGTTGCCCTGTGAAATCTGCCTTCTGTCACAACACAATAATACTTGCATGGTGGGTTCACACTTCATGAATTTGGTTGATCTTTTTCTCTTTTTTTTATATCACAATATTACATTTGCATTATCTTTACATTAATGTTAATAGGATCTTTCCTCTGATAATCATAGATACCAAATTCAAATGCAGAGTTATGTTATTCATCGTCTTATTTAAGAAACATCCTAAGCCACAGGCATAAGTACCAGCATGTGTTATAATAACTTATTGTGAAATAATAAGACACTAGGAGTGGCTGAAGTTATGCAAAGATAACTCTTTTTTCATTATATCTATCTTACTATATTACTATGAATAAAACTCATACTGCGCGCTTCTTCTTTGTACATAATAAACGTAGTATAATGCAACATTAAATATCAAAGATTCTGTTCTTTATACGATCGCGCCTCTGCACATATTATACTTATGCGGATC
>JAIFRP010000007.1:1488857-1532687 GCA_032403825.1 Odynerus spinipes | reverse complement strand
AATTTTCCGAGCATGCTGCGAACGTATTGTGCCGACTTAGGTTTTTTCATAAATAGACAATTGAATAGTGATCGTAGAGCATTAATATAACATTTCACTGTGCATTATGCTATCATGTAGTCGTTACTGTTGTGCCTGAGGCTTACCGCGAGGTGCATAACCGCCGCGATTTCCTCCCCTTTGACCACGGTATTGTCCACGACCACCCCTATCCATACCACGCTCACCCCGAGGGCCGCCTCTTGTGCTACCTCCTCCCCTTTTGAAACCAGCATTATATCCAGTGTTCCCTTCGTTATTACTCCACGAACGTTGTTGATAACCATTTTGATAGTTGTTTTCGTTTCGGTAATATGTTCCTAATTACAGGAAAAAATGATTTTACACTTTAGTTAATGTACATTTCTTGTATTACTTAATAACGTATTGGTATGCTAACATGAATGGTGCAACGTGTCTCGATTGTAAGTTTTCTTACCTTGTCCACCACGACCATTCTGCTGATAACCACCCCTGCCTCTTCCATTGTACCCATTAGAATTACCTCTTCTGCCACCTCTTCCTCTATATCCACCCCTTTGCTGATCGCTCCAAGCTTGTTGAGTCGTTTGTTGCTGCTGTTGTTGTGGTTGTTGCGAATCTTGAATGGATTGTTGAGGTGTTTCAGATTGATTCCAATCTCCCGTTTCTGCTAATTGGGACCAATCAACGGATTCACTTGGCTGTTCTATATCTGCTTCTGCTGGAGCTGATTCTTCTTGGTTCTCTTCTGTCTTCTCCTGTACCAAATATGTGTTATTTTTATTCAAGCTTCATAAACTAAACGTATAGCAATATTTAAATTATGTTATTTTACCTCTGTTAGTTTTTCTTGGCCATCTTGCTGAGGTGTCTGTTCGAAATTTTGTCCTTGTGCTGGAATTTGTTGTGTGGCTGGCTGTTGTTGGAAACCAGCAGGATGTTGAGGACTGTATTGAATATTTGGTTGTTGATGAGACGGAGGCATCGGTATTGGTGGAGGTGGATTAGGATTAGCAAATCCAGGAATGTGTGACATATCTTGAGGCGGTTGATGTGGATATATCACCTGTTGAGGTACAACAGTTGCGTTCGTAAAATTCTGATTCGTAAACGTCTGAGAAGGGATAGGCGCATTGACTGCGGGAGGAATGTGCGATACAATAGGTGTTTGAGATGTGACATCTGGCGAATCGAGTTCGGATTCTTGTAGAAAGAAGAAATTTGGAGTTCCAATAACGTCGTTAATTCTAGGAGCTTGCGGAGGCTGTTGCTGTGGCTGTTGGGCTTGTTGCTGCTGCTGCTGCTGTTGCGGTTGTGGCACAAATCCTGTTGCATTTGTATAATACGATGGCTCAACCGGTGCAGTTGGATGTGGTGGAATGGGTTGTGGAACAACAGCAATTGGACCAGAAACTGGAGCTGTGCCTGATACCACAGGAAGAGGGGCAACCTGGACTGGAAAGCTAGGAATTGGAATTATGGATTCAGGTGGAATGTGCCTATCACTGCTATTAAATTCTTCGTTAACTTGTTCCGGCACAGAAGCATCAGTGATTTGTGTTTCAACAATTGTTTCAGTAATCTACAGCAAAGAAGATATATATATATATATATATATATATATATACTTGAAATAACTTCAAAAGAGATTAATTAATTTAATTTTGTACTATATTTTATACAACTTACTTCCTCGACCACAGGTTCAACTGTGTGCACTTGATTGAAGTATCCGGATTGGTTTATAGAAGTTATGATTTCCTTTATTTTATTATACGTAGTGCCAGCAATTTCTCGTTGCTTGCCATCGACGATTGCCACATAATGTTCTGCCACTTTCTGTACTTGTTGAACTTGCGTTAATTCTCCTTCTTCATGCTGATGTTTCATCATAACCTCGCTGTATAAATCGTCTAGGGATTTTATTTCATCTTCTGTCAATTTCACAGCACCATTTGTACCAGCCAGAAAGTCTTCTCGTACAGTACCAGTACCCATATTCAACAAAATATCTTGAATAACTAGTACTTCTCTAACCTATATTAAAAAAAGATTATAAAACATTCCAGCTGAGATCTCACTCTATGTATATTTAAAGTAAAGCAATCTTTTACAAAATAAAAGATATATTAACGACAAATAAAATTCATTCTTACCTTTGCAATATCTTGTTGCGTTCTTTCGACAGCTTCTTTACGTGCCAGTTTCTTTTGTTGTTTGACAGCATCATTGGCGATCCCAACGATTTGTTTGTACAATTCGCGGGTAATATCCAATGTTTGTAATACCCCGTCATATTTAGCTACGGCCTTGGTCTGATCTGCATTGAGTTCTCTTCCATTTTTTTGTAGATCTCTATAAGACTCTAGTTTGCCCTAACAATGAAAAAATGTTTCTATAAGCAGAATTCTTTCTATGAAATGTCAGTCTACAATGGAAGAATATCTCAGACAATAGGAGTCACTTTACTGTTTGAATGAGGTCAATTCAAAATTATAATTAAAAAAAACATGAATGATACAGACGAAAGCGATCTACAAATAGCGAAATAAAGTCGATCGAAAATTTCGTCCGTTCCAAATTCTCATCTTCGGACTATTTTCCGAACAGAAGAGCTAAGAAAAATGATTAAACGGGTCCTATTATTCGATTAAACGGAATATAAGAATATACGCGAATATAGGAAGAAACCGGTGTGAAGGCTAGAAGGCTAGGGAAAGCTTCGTAGTATAAATGTTGAATTGAGCAATATAAGTCCTTCCAAAAAGGAAATCATTATTCCACATGTCGAAAGAGAATGACTGCTTTAAAGGAGAAACAGCACGAAGCGTGGTCAACGAGGAAATTACGAGAAGAAGTTTTGGTAGATAGCATAAAGGATACCGCCATGACACGAGGTTCGGAACGACGAATTTACGTTTTCGAAGATAGGAAATATCATAATCTGTCTTAAAAGTAACCGACATTACATGGTTCGTCGATCGATCGTTGGAAAGATCAACGACGTTCGCTCGTGTAATAGTCATCTAATATTGTCGAATTCTCGAGCGTGAAGCACATGGCGCATCGAAACATGGCGGATCGCACGGTAGAAGCCGCCGATTGACAGGTAGCTCTCACGGCTTTTACCGAGAAAATACTTATTCAGATACTCACCTTACGCTTTTCGAGATTCCGTATCTTATGCTCGATAACGATGATCGCTTGGCGTATGGGTTCCACGGTCTCCGTAGAGGCCTGTTTCTCTAGTTTAGGGTTGGCAGAAGGCATCCTTCACGGGCAACAAACGCGAACTGGAAATTGGAATGGAAACGAATCACGAGCGGGGTGAAGGGTAAGGAGAAGGGACCCTTTGGATGTGTGTGTGTGTGTGTGCGCGCGCGCGTGTGTGTCAATCCGTATGTAATGGGGGGAGGTTAACATAAAGATGGACCTGCGCGCTTCGAACTTCACGCTAAACTTCGTAACTATTTAACGAAATGTATTTTCTCTTCTTGTCAGTCTTTTTCCGCGATCGTTGTTAACTTTAATGCACTCTATCGTACGTTCTTCGACAGCATATCAATGAAATATGTTTCAGTTCTTTCTTCGTTAAATTCTTGATGTTTAAATATACATACTTGAAAAATGTGTTAGCACACGTGTTCTACCGGTATCACGATTCGATATCTCGCGCGTCTTTTCTCGAAGCGCGATATATTTGAAATTCAAGCAATTGAGGCTAATCGTAATCTTAAACATATTACATCAGTTGTATAAGCGTTACATTAAGTAGAGAAATATGTACAACTATGTAAATTTTGTCTTTTATTTAAAAATGATTAATAAAAACATAAATTATGCGAGTAATATTCCACTATAATATAATATTTATATTTTGATCATATTTCTTTCTCGATCAAAATAACAGAAAAATACTGTAACTTCTGTGTTCAAAACTTTTTTATAATTAAACTGTATTACGGAAAAGCTATAGAAAAATTTACAGTCGAATAAACAGATTCATACTCATCGCTTTTTAAAAGAAATATAATATAACAATAGTATTAATAGTTATACTGTACGCAATGTTGAAAGTATGTAATCATCGGGCAGGTACTATATACGACGTTACAATATTTATACAATTACGAATTTTCGTCGTGTTTTCCAAAACAACGTATACTCGTTACAAGTTTTATGTTTATTAAAAAAATCGATCAATTCATTCGATTGTTATATACAGCACCTGCTTCTATGCGATATGAATTATTGCATGGCACATTCGTTAGAAAGAAAATCTTTCATGTTGCATCCTTTTATTGTTTGTATTTGTGTCCAAATGCCCGCATTTTAGATTTCAATATAATAAATCCTCCAATAATTTATAATACATTTCAATGCCCCATGACTATCACTAGTACAATAATTCTGTCTTGGTATAACATATGAAAGGTGTCTAAAGCCTGGCAGGCATTGTTTAGCCATTTTACTTCGCTAATATATTTTTACAATTTACAAATATATTTGATACATTTTCGAAAAATACATTCGCGCCACGCACGCATATCACCACTCTTTTCTTTAGAGAATATTTTTTTTTCTAATAAATCTGGAAACAGGTCAAAAACTTAAACGATATAAGCCTTAAACAATGACGATGGCAATGAAGATAATGATAATAATGATAATGACGATGATAATGATAATAATCATAATTGTAATAATAATAATAATAACATATCATGTAAATCTAATAATGGTATTTAATGTACAGTAAATTGTTATTGAATATCACTCTATCACTAGGTATCTACTACCTATTGGAAAGTATTTGTAATGTAATCATATGCAAAATGTTGTGTCACATAAATCACTGTCAATCAAAAAATTCTGTTAAATCCCATTGCAGAATAATTCTTCTGAATATAGGGATTAAGAATATTATAGCGATAAAAAAACCTTCCTTGTTACTTTAAAAAGTCAATATTTACAATGTATTACAAAAATTGAAACTTTATAAAATTTATAATACATATTGAGGCCAGAAATATAAAATATAAAATTCTGTCAATTTTTAAGTTTAAAAAATGTAGAGCAACATTTTACAGCTCTTTTTCTATTCTTTTAATTGCTCTACATTTTATCAATTATAAAAACAACTTTTAAATGAAAAAATTAGCAATACATTACTGTTCACAAATTTTGCCCATAAAAATAAAAAATAATTTTTTTCCCAACTAATGGATACATTAAACAAATTCTAGATATTTTTAATATAAATGATAATGCATGTGTGTATGTATAGTAACTTTTTAATAGCAATTATGATTCACTATTTATAATACTTTCTTTTACATTTTTGCATATACCCTATATAATTCTTCTGTTTGGTTTCTATTGCAAATTATTGGAACAGGATATAGAAAATAAAATCACTTAAAACTTCTAAGAGGACAAAATTTAGCAACAGTATTGTACAATACATTAACAATGTAATGAAAATAAAATGTTATCATTTACATGTTTTGACATACAAAAAGGCCTCTGAAACCTGAATATTGCTATTATTATGAACACTATACGCAAATATTCATATAGCACTAATATTTATATTTATATATATAATAATATTTGCAAACTGTAATTAATCGAATCAAAACATATAAAAGATTTTGTAATACTCGACAAAACAATTGCTTATATATATATAATGTGGAAGAATTGTAAATGTAAATGTTGCACTGGAAGTAATAGTAATAGTAACTTTAATTAAAATCAGACTTAGATATGTAATGCAAAAATATGTGCTTATAGAAAAACACAAGTTTACTAGAAATATTTAAAGATTTGAAAATTATTCAAATTATAATTTTTCATTGTTTTTACAAGTATTTTGTTAAATTATGTAAAATCATGCTACAAACATACTTCAAAATAATTGGTTCTGGAACACTTTAGGATACTTTTAACGTATTTGATACGCCTGAAATCTTGTTGCATATATGCTTGTATCTTACTAAATATATGTACAACATAAATATTACATAAATATTATTTGACTTGCCAATTTTACAAATAGCAACTATTTTGCAAAAGTAAAAAAGAAAATACATATTAATTTTCAGAGTTATACATACAGGAACAAATATCTTAACGGCTTCTGCTTATCATAAATAACAGATCTCAAGTTACTGTTATGTGATGTATGCAAATATGTTACAGAAATTTCTTAACACTTCTCACATCATGTCACCATAGTTCCGTTTTCTTATGTTTCCCGACTTTATCACGTTGTATCTTCACCTTACATAAAATTATCATGATATAAACAGCTATGTGTTAATATTCACATATTTGTCAATATTCCACTATCATTATATCACTATAATGGCAAAGTTTGGGCTTTGATTGCTATACCAAAAATGTATATGATACATGTTCAAAGTGTGTGAATCTTCACTTACCTTGATGCTTTCAATAGCACATTTCTATAATTACAATCCCTTATTACATTTGTTAATTGTATAGTTCATCGTGATATAGTTATCCACTGTTCTCCAATATGTTATATAATTCTTTAATGTGAGGCAAGTAAGCATATGTTCAACAATTATGTATGCCACTATACTCACATAAATATTATGGTGTTAAATAAAAAACAGAACCATATTGTGTAGCACCACTAAGACGATACACTGTTTATTTGCATATTGCAAGACACTGTTTGCAAACTGCTTTCAGTGTTCTTCATAGGCACCTGTGAATCTGAAGTATTAGCCGATCCCTCAGTTGCACGCACAGATGAATTGTGTGTTTTTATTTCTTCTGCATGATTTATTAAAGATGATGAAGGTGGTGATGATGATAATGTTACAGATGGAGTTAATTTTCCTTTACTTTGCTGTTCCATACTATCGATCTCTGCCCAAATGCTCCTAACTTCTTTAAATAACTAGGAAAGAAGAAAGTATTTTAATAGATCATTACTGAAAAGAATATTTATATAAATATATAATATAACATATAAATTATTTACCTGATTCAACCATGCTTCATCTGCCAATAACTCATTTAATATTATTGTTGTATCTTTATGAGGGTCAGCTAATCTTTTATCTGCCACTCTTCTTGCACACTCCAAAAACATGAGATATTTTTGATGAGCTACTTTATTATACAGAGCTACCTTATTTTGGCAAATTCGACATAGCAAAAAATCCTGTAATTACGAGATACAAAATAAATAAAACTAAAACTATAATAATCAGTTGATAAATTAAACATATTTGTGAATGTGTTGAACCTTTTCTTGCGGTATTTTTGGATCAGGGGGTGAACCTTCCAATGTGGTACTATTATATGGCTGACCATAGAGTAGAACTCTGGCATAAATTTTTGTTTGCTGACAACCAGCACATGATTTGCCTTTATATTCAATAGATGGCAAATCTTTTAGTACATTAAGACACGGCCATGTAGATATTGCAATTATAAAATTTGATCGCCATTTTGTAGTAGAAAGAAGACGTTGTTTCCTCTCATCCGTTACGTCATCCACGGTTTTAACATTGGATAAGAAATAATCATCTGGAAAAAAGACAAAGTTTTTTTTTCTTTTCGGAAGATGTTTCATAAATTGTATTGAAATTTGTAGATATTACTCTAACCTTGCTCTTGGAATATCTCTGTTAAGAAGTTGGAATCTAAAGCTTGTGAGATCAATGTTTGTATGTACACTTCAAAATTATCTTGATATTTTTCAGTATCCTTCATAAACTTATTTATACATTCACTAAAAATGCAACAAGAAAAATTATTAAATTATTCTTGATTTTCATTTATTTTATAAAGTATTATAAAAAATTTACTTGTCATTAATGATCATCTCATCTCTTAAAAATTCTACAATAGTTTCTAATTTGCCTTGCTGCCAAAATTTCACTGGCACTTGTTGATATATATGGCGATTTTGTGGAGCCCAACCAGAATACTAAAATAATTATTTAATAGTTATAAACTTTTGTTAATTTCTTATATCATTTTTACATTTATTCCTTACCGTAGATATGTTTCTATATAATGTTTTACCATTAGACTTAAATGGTTCATATTTTTGCAGTAATGTTTTCCCATCTATTCTCCACAGAGCTGGGTATTTCTCATTTAAATCTGCTTTGATTACAACAAATTCGCCAGACTGAAAATATACATGAAAATAAACTTTGATGTTAATCAAAATAAATATTTGAAAAGGTAGATGTTGTAACTTTTAAATCATTAAAATCCTTGAAAAATATATTAATGATTATATCACATTTTCAACATTGTTACGGTGATAAATATGAAAGATATATAAAAATATAAACAAAGTACCTTAAATGGAGATATATCAACGTCTTCATCACTGGTTGAAGTAATTAATTTTTCATCTAGTTTAGTGGAAACCTTTGTAGAACTATTAGAATTTTTTGAATGTACTTCATGTTTTTTTCTGATTGCTTTTTTTGAAATAATAACTTCACCAGATGAATAACCATCTTCTTCAAACGTCTTTTTGTTTTTCTTTGTAATCAGAGGCCGTCCACGTTTTTTTCTTTTGTCTTCTTCATCTCCAACTAATTTTACTGCAGGAGTCCAAGCAGGATCAGAATCAGAATCACCTTGTTCTTCGTCATTATCAAAATAATCTATACCCTGTTGTCTATCTAAAAACTGTTTCACTGATGTTTTTTCTTTAGCTTTTCTCCTGGATGTTTCCCTTCTTGGGGGTAAAAGCAAAGGGTCAACTAAAAAAAATGTAAAGATTGATTATTAGATTATTACATAGAAAATATTTATTTTATGTTACCTTCTTCAAGCTTCTTCGATGCTTTTCCACCTGATGTATGCATGGCAGCTTCTACTGCAGCAGCAGCTGCAGCTTTACGCTTTCTATCTGTTGGTCCTCCAGGTTTAATTGGTCTTCCTTTTCTAGATTTACCTTCCTGCTTTGTAGTTGCAGAATCCGTTGTAGTCGTAGTATTGGTAGATGTTTTCTTTTCTGTTTTTTTAGGTGGAAATAGAAAATCATCATCACTTGTGAATCCATCATCACTCGAATCAAAGTTTGGTTTTTTTCTTTCTTTAGGTAATGGAAAATATCTAGGATCATTGGCATAATCAATTTGAGGTGTTTCTTTTGGAGGATTTGGTTTCTCAGCTTGTGTTTTTGCTGTTTCTCCATTTGTAGAAGTTTCTGATGGTTTACTTGGCTCTACAGGTATGTATGGTTTTGACCTGCTCCATGTTGCTTTTCTACCACCTCGTATTGCAGGTGGTGGTGAAGGATCTCTTTCACCTTGTAAGAACTTTAAATAACTTGTCATGAATCCTGAATTTGGATCTCTTCCAGGTCGCTTAAGATCTTTGTTCATTTGATTCATACTTTGCACAGGTTGTTGATTTTGCTGAAGGAATCCCAATTCTTCTTCTATGTTAGGAACAATCACTTTAGGTTGATCATCTCGTACTTCTTGATTGTAATTAGAATTTTGATTTACTGTATTCTCTCCAAAAGTAATTGGTGTGATTTCAACAGAAGATTGAAATTCATGAGCATGGTGCGGATGATGTCCTGGAGGTATGTGGAAAGCTGGAAAATAAGGAATAGGAGGTGCTGCATGGTGGTGAGGTACCATGATAGATTGATGTTGATGTGCTGGATTTCCAACAAAGTTACTTGAATGATGCAGTGTTGATTGAGAACTGAATGCAGCAGGTGCACTTGTAAACATTTTTGTGGGAGGTGGAGGCAAATTCCACCTTTCAAAATCAAAATAACCATTTTGTTGTTGTTGATTTGCATTGTGATGTGCAGGTGGTGGTATTCTACTCAAATATTCTGTCATGTTTGCTGTTCCGGTAAGCTCATTTAATGATGCCCCATGACCTCCCTTTTCTGCATTTTTTCTCTTTTTGTTAACAGTGTCTACTTTACGTCTCTCTTCTATCTGTTTTTGTTGATCATCCAGAGTAGTAGGAGCTGTATGCTGTTGTTGCACTTGACAGGAACTTTGTTGCAGTGTTTGTAAATTTTTTACAATACTCATTGGATCCCCTCTACAACTACTTAAGTCTTGTAAAGTAACTTGATTAGAATCAAAATAGGGCTGCTGTCTTTCAGAGACATTCAATACTCTTTGCACCTGTTGTTGAACAGGTAATGTCTGTGCATTTATTTCTGTATTACCAGCTGTATATACTGCTACAGAAAATTTTCTATTAGTGTTTGCTTGCCGATTATCATTTTCCCAACAAATTTGCTGCTTTTGTGTTTGTGAAAAGTCTTGTTGTTGTCGGTCGTAATTTTTAGCTTCTGTATTATAAGTTGCTTTGTTATTTTCTGCGGTACCTAATGCCCTAGTTATCACCGAAGAATATGCCACCTGGCCTTGTGATGCAGGTCGAGGAACAGTAACATCAAGTGGGGAGGGTGGTGTAACCTGCTGTTGCACTGTTGCTGCTTTGTATTGTTGTCCACTAGCACATTGATTTCCATTATTTTCTGTATGTTGCTGCAGTGGTGAAGGAGAAGATATTGTTGCCATTGGACTATTATACATTGGATATGCAGGACTTGGTACATGTCCTAGCGGACTAGCTTGTGAATGTGCTTGTAATGGACTTGGTCTTCGTGGAACAACAACACCACAATCAGGACCATTTTGAGTTGAATTGTTAGAAGAATATGCAGAATCTGTTGATGCGGTTGATTTTGATCTATTAGAATGGTGATATTCTGTATCACTTGCAGAATTTGTTATATAGTGTCTATATGTTGTTGCTGGTTGCTGTTGTTGGGGCTGTTGATTTAAGACATGAAACTGCTGCTGCTGTTGCTGTGGATGCGACTGTAAATTATTATTTGGTGGTGTTCTCTGGTTACTTGTAAGCTTCCCACTGTTATTATTACAGTTTGCGGTATTATTAGTTCCATAATTAATACCACGAGAATCCATGATAGAAAAACTAATAGGTGACGACTGATTGCTATCGTGTCCTGCTTGTTCATTCCTTCTATGTTCACCATGATTACTTAGTTCAGGATATATTTTTGTTTGTGCTTTTGTTTGTATACTCTGTTGAGATGTGGATGCAGCTTTGTTAGGTGGAGAAGGAAAGCCACTATTTTGTGTTGGCTGTTTGTCTTGAGCTTGCGACGATGCTGACCTAACGGATGTGTTCAAAAAGATAGTTGTCGATGCAACAGATCTTGCAGATGGTTGAGGAATTCTGTATTCCTTGCCAGGAGTATTACTTGGTGTGGATACAATGCATGATTGTTGATGTTGAAGAGATGCTTGTACCTTGCCATTTGAAGTTTGGGTCCCATTACCAGCCGTATAATTATTTGTCAATGTTTCTGAACTAAATGTAGTTGGAACTTGTTGGAAAAATGTTTGATTATTACCTCCTTGAGCAGTAGAAACTACTAACTTCACATTGACATTTGGAGATTGAGGTCTAACATTTACTGTTTTTTTAGTATCTGGGTAATTAGATGTTTTAAAGTCTGCTGTTGAGGCAGAAGGGGTAGATAATTGAGAATTTATATTATTTATTGTTTGAGTCGTAGTAAAATGAGCATTGAATGTATTTTCATAGGCAGTACTATTATTTTTTGTGGAAGGTGGTCCAGGAGAAGATGCTACGACACTTTCATGTGGTAATATGCCAAAAGGACTTGGGAGTTGGGCATTGTTCTGTTGTGTCCAAGCAAGAGACGATGCGGTAGGTGAAGAAGATGAACCTTGATGTTCAAAAAAAGTAGCTTGATGGGTCGAATTATAGTTCTCTCTCAATGGAGATATTTCAGGTTCAGTTGTAGTGATTTGCTTAGTAACTGCTACAGCTTGCGCTTGAGCAAGAACTTGTCGGTGTTGCGTAACGTAAGGTGATTGTTTTGAATTGGGATGATGAAACAAAGGAGAGAAAACGTCATAACCCACAGGGGGTGGAGACAAGAACCCCCCTGGGTTGAAGGGAGATGGTTGTCCCGCCAGAGTTGCTGTTGTATGCGCTGCTTGTAAAAGTAATGGCGATGTTGTTGAAGGTACCGCTTGAGTGGTAGCTGTTGACAAATGATGCGATACAAAATCACTGTTTGTACTCGAATTTGTTCCTTGAAATGTAGCAGCGGTACTTCCTGAAGCAATGCGATTATACGATGCATACCATGGACCAACAGGATCCATTACCCAAGTTTGGCACGAGGGTGCCTAGCCTGCCTGGTCCACGTACGGCAGGCTTTCTTGCGTGTAGAAATATTGATGGTATGTTTTAAATCAATCATAACATAACTTTCGGTCAAAACCTTTATACATTCCTCTTTATAATTGCACATAGGAAACCATTCTATGAACTTCTTCATGTACATATATCTGATCATAAGAATTTTTTCGAAATGTTAAGTATTCTAAGGTAGGGTGGAAGGATCTCCATTCTATCCTGTGAAAGAAAAAATTTGTTTATTCATACAAATACATTGATAACATAAAATTTAATAAAAACAAATAAAAAAAAAGTTTCGCGAAATTTTACTGTGTAACAAAATATCTGTCGATAACTAAAGTTTTTCATTAACAAAGATACATATATTAGGCAAGATTATTAATACTTTGTGATAATTATAAAAACTACCAGATTCGGTGTTGATATAGGCTAGAGAACAAATAAACAAATAAATACACAGGTACTGCGTTTCTCAAACACAATGCTCTTTCTCATAAAAATCACATAAAAGTGATAGGAACACTCGTCAAATACAAAAAGTTCTCCGAAGAATCAACAAAGTAAGGAAGAAGTTGAATACGAGCAATCAAGACTACTTCGTCCGAAACATAACCATTGTTCGTTCACTTAGGAAAGAATTGAAAAGCGTTAAAAGAGAGGTCGATCAATCGAGATATGAAGAGGAGGCAAATGAGGAAAAGAGAGATCCGATCGGATCGCGAGATCGTGCTTACTTCTTCGTAATCGTGAATGATCCATCGGAATGCCATAGACGGTAGCACGGAGATCGTCGCCGAATCCGAATGGTAAGTCAGCGTGTTTCTCCGCACACACAATAGGATTCGTGTTGGCTACGATCAGTGTTAGTAGCAGCTACTTGTCCGCAAAACAAAAACAAGCACGCGCGCTCTCCTCAGGATCGGCGAGCACCCATCGAAGCAGCGTCTTTTCGTGTAGTCCTATCCAAACAACAGTATCCTTGAACACGGTGGTGGTACACCACCACCTCGCTGCTAGTGGTCGGTACTGAACTTGGAGGAGCGGGACTTCGCGTTCCTCGCGTATTCTACGAACGTCCGAAGAAGGATTCTTTTCTTCGACGCAATAGAACCGTATGTAGAGGTATACGATTACATTCGCCGGTCCACTAGGAGATGCGATGTCTTTGAGAATAACACAGTAAATATGGCCACAGAAACTCGGCCAACACACGACACACGATCGGGTGGCACCGTTGCTCCGTTCACATGATTCGAGCGTCCGCGAAAATCTAAACATGCCGGGTACACCTTTAACCACCCGGTGCACGCGCACATACACCGCGGCGAGATGAATTCACACAGGCTCATTTATCGCGGGGAATTTAACGGTATTGCCCCCGTGCGCTCATTATAGCTCGCCATTTTAATTCAAGTCAACAATAAAGCACGCCATCTATCGACTCAACGTGTAGGAGGAGCACCAATGGATCGTGCGCATGTATGTACGTGTTCCTGCGCGCATGTGTAGGAGATTGGTGGGGGCGGGGGGAGGCCGAACGGCGCATTTTTTTGAAAAACTGCAAATCAAAGAGCCTTGTATTGTATAAACGCTTTTCCTTGCGCTTAAGAACTTGCCTTCTAATGCTTTTTTACTTTATAGGAAAAAATCGAAAAACATACGCACTTTATCAACATCGTTTAACACAATCTTTTCGTATTTTATACTAAACAAATTTCTTGTTCGAAATAAAGTTTAAAACAGAGTTTTTCCCACAAGAAAGAGGTTTTTTGGATAATTATCCATAGACCAAATTTGCAATAATAACATTTATTAGAATGATAATGTAAGAATATATTTATAATCATTATGATAATAATAATATTAATAATTATAGTAATAGTAAACTACCTTGCAGTTTAGATTGACATCTTATCAACCATGATATAATTATTATTTTTTGTAAGTCATGCCAAATTATTGCTACATAGTACAGAAAGAAGACAATTTTTTGATGTTTTATATAAAAACCATCTTATCTAATAATATAAAGAAAAAGTAGGATTCAACAATAAGACACTTAGTTGATGATATTGCAGATATCACATAACATGTAGCCACTGCAATAATATACAAAAAAACCAAAAACAGAAAACTCAAAAATTTATGAATTCTAGCTATAATATATTTGTTTACTATTTTATAAATGTTCATGTAAATTACCTAATATATACTTTCTTAAAAAGACAATCAACAATGTCAACGTTTTTATCGTAACAAATTAAAAATATTGTTCGAGCAAAGTGATAATAAAATATATATATTTTATTCTAAATTGTGCAGTGGCAGTTTTACCCTATTTTGATATCTTGCAATATTTAGATATTTTTTATTACTCGTACTTGGCAAAATGTTTGCATTTTACAAATCCGAAAATCTCCACATATATTTTCTCACTATCATATATTTTTGCAAGTTGAAACATCAATAAATTTTATTTAGAATAAATAAAAATCAACACAATTTTATGAAGGAAATAACTTAAGCATTTCTCATTGATAATGTTGATGTTGATATGATTTTAAACATACTGATATCTTCTTATTGAATGCAAATTATCTAAACAATCTACAAAAACTAAATAAATAATCTATAAGCTACATATTATGAAAATAAACGTGTGTTGATGGTAGTTTTATTGTGACCTGGCTTCCAATGACGAATTCGTAAAAACAGTTGTATGATATAGAACATATTTAAGTATTAATAAATAAACAAACAATGCGTGGCAGTATAGGATGCGTAACTCAACTTGGCTTTGGTTTTTGTGAAATACATCCATATCAATACCTAATTACGGTAACGTTATAAAATGTAATATATGTAGGATGATTGGTATTGCTCTGTTTTATTTGTGTTGTATTTTATTTTAGGACATATTAATGAATGGCTACCTCATTTGCATTTTACGTTGTTGCCACATTGCAAACTTTCTATATGCAGTATTTAATAATTGATTTAAATGACTGGTTAAGTGTTGACTAACTGCAGAAAACTCTCTTTGAACTCGATCCTAAAATGTAAGATAAAAAAGATATAGACATTGTTAAAATTATTAAAAAAAAAAATATATATATATATATATATACATACTTCAAATGGTTTGAGTTTGACAGAATGAAATCTATGTAAAGCTTCATGCATCCTGATTACTTTTTCTTCGAGTTGTGGTGTCGTAGGTGGAAAACTTCTCCAAAAGTGCCTTAATAGTTGACATATACAAACATATATATTACGTAATTCTGTTTCCAAATCCTTTGGTATTAATTCTGTAATAGATAATTAGAACAATTAAGTGAATGACTCATTCAATTATTTTTAAATTTGAATCATGAGGTAGAAAATATTTACGCCCAAGACTTTCTTCTCTAAAGCTTTTCATTAAAGATCCACCAGGTGTCAATTCTCCTAAAGCTGATACTGCTGCAGCTGGACTAACTAGCGAAGTAGGAGCTTGTCGTGGTAAATTATTTCCAGAAATCCAAGAAGTTGCTTCTTTTTGTAATTGATTTACAGCCATTATAAGTTCCTCCGAAGGTGCTTCCGTCATTCCATATCCTGGTACAGGGCCATGTAAATATCTATCTACGTGCGTTAAACGTAACGGCGCACCATTGTTTGTATTTAAGTCACAGCTAGCATCAAGATCATCATAAATTAATTTCTCTTGTATCCTAAGCTGTAGAGAAATAAAGTACACATAAATTAGAAATTTTTACTATGAAGTACATACATGCAAACATTTGTTTACCTTTTTATTCTTTGGCTGGATATCTGATTGATCATTGGTGGAAGCTTTGCTTACGGATGGCGTTGATCCATTTAATTGTAGCTGAGAATTTTGTGTAGACTGTTTGGCAGTGCTAGCTTTCAAAACCATAATACTATGCTGGTTAAATCTTTTAATCATACTTTGATGAACGATATTCCCTGAAGTTTTGTCTGATTTACTTAAGCCACTTCCATAATTTTCATCTAGTGTTTGATCCTCAAAAGAAGTTATATCAACTAGAGGATCATTTATTCCAGACTGGATATCCTTTTTAAGTTCTTGATCATCTATTTTGGCACATTCGGTAAATAGATCCTTGGTCCCTGCATTAATACGATCACGATGAAAATAATGAGACTGAAAGAATTTTGTCCAGAAATCTGCTTCCGACATTTTATGAGGCACATTTTCTTGATGTTTTCTTTTGACTGCTGGGTAAGTTTTAAATATACATTCTATAACATCTATAGTTAGATTATATTTCAGTCCATTGCAACCATCGGTCTGTGGTTTAATATCAGCCTAAAAATTGAATTTGTAATTACAGTAGAAAGTGTTTTATTATTTCATTTATCAAGTATAAATAAATAATATAATAAATATCTTACTAGAAAAGCACCATTTACACCTATCTCTTGACGTTGGACTTTCTTAGCTCTTGTATATTCTGCAGCATGTTGAGTCCAAAATTCTTCAGATGTAATAACTTGTGGTATTACTAAATCACGATATAATTGTAACAAGACTGGATTTTCTTGTAACATTCTGAAGAATAAAGTTACTGTGTAAAAAATTAGTAAAGAACAATTAAAAATAAAAGAAAAAAATAAGATAATTACCTATTCTTTTCTTCTAATTCTTTGTTCACTTTTCTTTTAAATTTTGGTAACAACTGTTGTAGTAGTTCTTTAACTTCATCTCGATCCTTAATTTGTGCTTCTTGTCCATTTCGATTTACAAAATGAAATGTAGATGAGGATCCATCATGTAGAACCACTTGTAGCTGTATTTTTGATTTTCCTTCAGGTGATATTTTTTGTACTAAAAACAAATTATTATTCACTTTACGAATCAATATTTCATCAAATATTAGAAATATCTATACTTCTTAATTAGTACATATTATTAATGAATGTCATCGAGTGTGATATCCAAATTTTTAAAAGCATTCAAGTATCATTTGAGTATTTAAAATATTTTACAACGAATTTTCATACCCATATCTTTCAGAATTGATTTCAACACATAACCCATAATTTAATTATTATTACAAAAATGACAAATTCATTGGACATACAGCACCTTGATTTTTAACATTCATTTATTAAACATTACTTTATTAGTTACAAAAATGTTTAAATTCTCACATTTAATGTCAGCATATTTGTGACTGACAGATACAGTATCCCTATTATCGAGCATCCAGGCTATTCGTTCATTCATAACATATAAAGTACCATCTCCTTTTTTATAACGTACTTGTCCCACTTGCATCAAAACATCTTCTGATGATGTGGTCATGGTGGATCTGATATATCGTATGATTCTTCTAAGAACAACAAATAATATTCTGTAAAAGATAAACAATTAGACCATAGCGATTACCTGCTATTACTATTAAAAATAAACGTCAGTTTGGAATGTGTAAATAAAGTATCTTTTTTGCTTTTCCCAAAAATAGATATTGAAAAATAAAAACAAAAAAGTACCATGAAATCAAGGTAAAGTTATGAAGATAAAAAATCATAAAAACGTACAACCATACAAACGTCTAAAGAATAACTATTCAATTTCACGTATACAACAAAGGAAACATAGGCTTCTACGTGTCGTAGTATGGAATACGTTGCCTATATAGCGATACCGATTTGTTTGTCACCATGTCCTTGAGTACGACATTGCAAGGAGAGAAATTTGACAAAAAACTTATTTAAAAGAAATGATCAGAAACATCGAACCGAACTCACAAATCGTAACAAGCTTCGATATGAATAAATACGTATGAGAAAATGCTGACTATGTGTCTCGTAGGCCAATACCAAAAGGATGCGGCCGTGGTACGCACTTTGAACTTGCAATTTACTTCTATCGATAGAAAACTTCTCTTTTCAACGATTCAAATCATAAAATGCGCTTTCCTAATTCACATGAACTGAAAATGTGGTGCGAAAAGAGACATTTACCGGTAATAAAGTGCGAAAGAGCGCGGAACGATATACAGTCCTGACGGGCGGCACGGCCATGTGCAGAAACACACATCGGTGGACGCATCACGAAGCGAAGACGGCTACGGACGGACCGTCGGTACGAATAACACCATCGACCAGCTGAAGCCGGTATACTACGTTGATCAACACTCGAACCGAGCTATTGTTCCCTCTTCTATACGTCTATATTCTTCCTACTTACATTTTAATCGATTATTTCTTACTGAAGATACTTTATAACTTTAATCACTTGCATTTTACGCTGAATCTTCTTCAGATTCCTTTACACGATACACAGTTTTGTACTTAGAGTTATGAATCTGATTAAAACAGCGTTGATGTCACGCATATAATGATTTCTGCACATGCGCATCTCAGCGATAGGCGTCCTGCGCGCCAAGTTTAAAGTAGTAAATTTACATGTGACCTTCTTCTCTATGATGGATTTAAAAAATTAATATTAAATTTGATATTATTATAGTACATTTTCCTATGTTTTCGTTTTGAATATTTTTATACTATATAATTTTCTAATGAATTAGTTTGAAAGATGAATTCAATCTTATATGCCACTAAAATAATATACATATTTCCATAACCTAATTGTACGTTTTATTACGTACGATAACATAACTAAAAGAAACAAGTAATCTTAATTTTAAAGAATGGAAGGTATAATCTCAAGATCTTATTAGCTACACGCTATCATAAATACGTCAGTTAATTATTAACATTATTCTTCTTCAAAGATTTTGAGTACGTGATAAAAAAGCAAGAACAACAAAAAATATGTTTTGGTTCCGGACTTCCACGGGATACATCCAAAAAGGGTATGAGTCCTTTTATGAGATATTACACAAAAGAAGATTATGAAAACATATCACCCACTACATATAATGTTATGAAGTCATTTTTGGCTATTAAGAATAAAGTATGTTTATAATTAATACATTTTAATACATTATAAAATTTATCATTCTACTTTATATGAAAATGCTATTAATATATTTGTTTTACTGTAGCCTTGTTTACATAGTTTAAGCAAAAAAGGATACGGTAGTATTATTAGAATAGGACGTGCCATTGAACGTATCGAAAACTATCCATCTCCAGGAGATTATGATATTACTGGTATTTCGAAGCCTGTGAAAAAATCAAAACATCCTTTTTCTTCTTCTACTAAAAGGACCACTTTTATTACTGACAAAAATCCAGGGTAACGTAATATTTAATGCAATTGTGTAAGCAATATACATATATCACATTTAAAATTATCACAGGCCGGGAACATACACACCAATAGGGAAAAAAGAAATTACATTTGAACATAGTTTTGGTGGTAGAGTTAAGATGCGACTTGGAGTGCAATTTAAATGTTGTAGTAATAATGCAGACACGTGTAAAATATGTGGTAAAAGACCTGCAGGAGATTATTGGCATTGGAACAATAAAGTTTTCTTATGTAGATCATGCATAACCAATGAATTCCAAAATCAATCTAAGTATAAAAGAAAAGAACTTAGTAATTTTTGTGTAAGTACACAACTGTTGTCAGTTTTAAATTGTGTGTTGTAAATTTTAATTATTATGCATATTATCTTATTGTAAGAAGAACTTTAATTGTAGAGAGTACGAGATTGTTCAGATATCCATCTTCATGAAAGTACTGATGCTAATATTTGGTTAATGCATCCTAAGCTTCTAAAACAAAGGCTAGTTAAGGAAACATATCTTACTTCTTATTTAAAAGATTAAGTAGGACATGTTAAAATTGGAATACAAATTTGTGTTTTTCTTGATACATGCGGGCCATTGTAAGTAGACTTATTTTATTCACTTTCAAATAAATTTATGTAATGTAATTTATAATCTATGATCTATAATCTAGTATACAACCTATAATGTATAGTAAATTTCATATAATGTAATCATAAATCTATACATTATGTGATCTTATTTACACAAAGATGATATAAAAATATTGATATATAATTATAATACTTCGAATAATATAATAGCTGTATTTTCAATGATAGAATATGGATAGTATTTAACATTTGTCTGATATTATCATTACGTATACATGGTAATCAGTCAATAGAGAAAGGACGTTTTTGACAACTTGTAGATGTCATCTTAAACTTATTCTTACGTGTTTATGTTTGGCAAGTATTCGAGATTAGTAATAGCATATACTTGTATTACTATAATTACACGAATTCACCCACATATATATTTTTTTTTGTTACAAACAAAATGTTACGAAGTAATAAGTCAAAAATGCATAATTTTTTTTTTTTAAAGTTAAGATTCATAATCAATACTAATGAATCCTTGCAATCTCTAAATTTAATTCATTTCGGAGTATTAATAAAATTAATTATTGTAATTATCATGCAATTCTAACTGCTTGATGACAGATCAGATACATCAGTTGTTTGCTTTTTTGGCAATAGTTTGGAGTTATCTTCTACCGGATTTCCACCATCTGGTGCTTGCCTTGATGCAGCAGAAACAGATATGTCAGATGAATTACAACTGTTCTCATCTATTTCAATTTCAAGTTGTCTTAGCGATGACTTGCTCAGAGAAATAGTCGTTGTTGATTCCGTACTATTACTTGCCATTAAATCATTATTAGTAGGCTTATGAATAACAGTTATGTCGATATTACCATCAACATTTTCTGAAATACCAGAAGGTGTTAGTCTAAAAATGTCAGTGTTTCCAGCAGATTCTGATACCGATCCTTTATCTTTTTCATTGGTATTTTCATCTGCAGGTAGCACTATTTCTTCTGTCCTATTTTGTGTGTCAGTAAATCCACTATTTATGGTAGTACCAAAACTTTTAGAATATCGAGTATCTAGTTGTTCTACCGCCTCTGTCTCTGGTGATACACTGTTTGATACTTGAAGATCTGGTACTAAATGTTGGTATAAAAGTGGATTGAAAATATTATCTAAATCCATATGACGAATATTAGAAGTAATAAGCAGATTTGTCAACTCATCATTTTTCAATGTGTCATTATTTTCTTCTGCAATTAATTCTTCTCTTATCACTGTTGATATTTTATTGTGTGATGTAGGTAAAGGTTTGTTAAGTGTTGCACTTGCATCTGTTGTAGCAATAGTATTATTAGTTATCCAATTTGATAAAGTTTCTGTACTTTGATCTTCTTTCTCTATCTGCACAGATGTAGAACTCTTAGTAATTTCTGGTTTTCTTCTGTTGTTGTTGTTATTATTATTTTGTGTATTATCTCTTTGAACAGTTGCTAACAAATCAATTACATTTCTTCTTATTGTTGAACCTGGTGCTATGTATGGTTTCACTGGGCGTTCTAAAGAAAGTTTATCAAGTAAATGATTTATGTGTACTTTTGTTCCCCTCAATGGATAATCTCCATTATTGTATGATACATTATCATTCTGCATATAATATTCTTGTCGATGCTCTAGCTGATAATGATTACTTAGTAAATTAGAATGGGTCTGAACAGTAGAATTTGAAGTACTTCTAGAACTGGATACATTTACGTTTGTTGCCAAATTATGATCATTAATATGTTCAGGAAATTGTTTGTATTCATTATTTAAACACATTGAATTTTGTGTATGTGATGCATTATGATTGTTTGGTGTATTTTGCCATGTTTCATTTGTACTTGACACAGCATCCATATTTCTATTATCAATACCATCATTATCACCGTGTATCTCATTTAAGTCTAAGTCATTTTCAAAATAATCTTCAAAAGCCTCGTTTGTTACATCATGTAAACGTGATTGGAGACGTTTTGTAATCTCGTCTAGCTCTGCTAATTTTTGCCTGGAAGTAACCAATTCGAATATTATTAATATTTCTAAATACTTCTATTGTTTATTATAAATATCAAAAGTTTGAAATTCATACACTGTATCATGGTTTTTAACTTACTTCAAAGATGTAGAAAGAAAAGACATAGACATATCTTCAAAACTTTGAGTAATATCTATTTTAGGTTGACCTGTTTGACTACCACACTCAGTAAAGCTACCCATTGTAGCATATGGTGCTGTGGGTGGTGGCTGTTGAATATTACTTGACTCTATGTTATTTAAAAATATATTATGACTGCACAATGAAGATTCATTTGATCTTACTGAATCACATATTGGTATCTGGGTAGTACTCGTTGTTGTAGATGATTTTGTAAAAGCTGACAGATTATCCAAAGGAGTTATTCCTACCTACAATTTGATTATGCAGTAAGAAATATATGAACTGTTTACGTATGTATATGAAGACTACAAAATATGTACCTTAATTTGACCATTACATTTTCCTGTAAAATCCATGATATGAAACCATCCTGATATTGATGGGAAACCAGTAATTAACACTGATAAATCAATAGCAGAAAATCCAATTACAATATCTCTTTCCATGTCAATCTGTGTACTTATGTCTGGATCGAATAAACGCCAAACTTTCAAAATCAACCTTTTCTCATCCTGAAAGGAATAATAGTATAATTTTTAGTGTGTACTTTACTATTCAGGTCCAAGAGTAAAACATCTATAAGATACATACATGTGTGAGTAATTCTGTTGGCAGTTTTGTGTCACATTTCCATTCCCATCTTGGATTACAAGTACGTGGGAAAAAATTTGTCATCATATATGAATGTGATTGATTTTTAGAATCATTCGGAACTCTTTGAAAAGTTACATAAGTACTTGGTTCTACAGTCTCATTGGGTTTTTCTACTTTTGGTAAATGTAATGCACATTCAATCTCAATAAGTGCTCTAAAAAAGCTCTCATCATTGTTAGAAGTACTTGTTTTGCTTTCTAAATTTTGCATATGATTTGATGGATAATAATAGGTATTATTGTAAATACCACTTGGTCCTTGCTTTATAGGTTCATCATATTCAGCTCCAACACCAACACTTCTGTACATTTCTGTAGGTAAAAAAAGATTGTTTCCAGGACTGTCACTATTACTATCATCAGATAAACTGTTGCAATGTAGAGAGTTTATGCACGACTGTTCTTCAATATCTGTTCGTCTTTTTTCGTCTGCTTCTTTTTCAGTTTGTGCTGCTTGATTCATAGTTTTCGTAGCACTTAATGCATGTGCTAATCGATCTACTAGTGTATGTAAAACTAGTTGTTCTGAATTTAAAACATTATCCTGAGGTAAGTTACTAGATGTATACTTTGATTCCTTAAGAGTTGAAATATCTGTTTGACTTTCTTGAGTTTTAAAATTAGTTGGGTTAGAATTATTTTCAATATCACTAAGATGACACATATAATCATCTTGATGTTGAGATCTTTCACTGTTGTATGGCTTATCAGAATTAGTAGTTTTCACTACTTCAGCTGTGTCATCTATTTGTTTTCTATGATTGTTATAATTATATGAGTAGTTACACATTGCCTGTGGTACAACAGTTTGACATCTAAGACCTCGTGACATTTCTAGAAGTGCTATTTGCTCTGCAGTTCCAAGAGCAACTAGAGCAAGCAACTGTCCACACGATTGACTAGTAACTGGATTATTGATGGTTACCCAATCATCCACACTTATTATAGGATACTGGAAAGAGAATTGTGTAATCTCTAAATTGTTTTTTTATAAAGATTAATATATAATAATACATACTTTAGATGATAATAAATGTGGTAATATAATTGGATCCCTATAAGCAATGTATAATTGATGTACAGGTAATTTTGCAATTCCCAACAGATTATTTACACCCACAGAATTTTTATAATGTACTTCCACAATTATGTAATTATCTTTGATCCTGTCTAATAATGCATTACCATAGATTAGAGGTACTAACTGTAAGGAAATATAAATGATATAATGGAAGGAACTTTGGAATATGAAGAGAACTATATTAAATATACTTAGACACATACTTGACAAAAATGGTAATACGGGTTTTGTGTATTACTGCATAATTGACTTGTACCTTTGTCTTGTAACCAAAATGCTCTACATATCAAGAATGTATTTAATTCAGGCAAATTTTTACCCTCTGCTATATATATTAAACCATGAAGTAAAATCTGAAAATTATAATATATAACTATGAATAATTAGAATAATTAAAAAATACAAAATTTATGAAAGTTTCTTACATTATTGTGACTCTTATTATCTGGCTCTGTTGTATCTACTTTTCTGTCATCAATGTTTTGGTCTTTGTATTCTGTGGCATCTTTTCTGGTGACATTATTAGTATTATCTGCATGTAAACACTCCAACTTTTTTGTTGAAGAAGATGAAACACTATTACTTGTTTTGGAATGTGTTCCTGTTGCAGTTTTACATTTATCAATGCCATTTAATATAGGAATATTTTCCTTCCCAGACATGATAGCTTCTATAAAGGTATTATTTTTATTATAAGTTGAAAACTTGTAAAAAATATTGCATTTACTTATTTTTATACTTACCAATATACTGCTTTCCAAAGTGGACTAAATCACAGCCTAATTCTGTAGTAACTTTTAACTCTCCTATTTTAATACCTTTGTTAATTATAGTCAGTTTTTGTGACAAACTCAAATTCTCCGTTTTTATAATGTCACTGATATACATCATACCTGAACCCAATTCAGTTGGTGACTTTTGGTTAAGGTGTCTTGTAAGAATTTTAAAACAAAGTGAAAAGTCCTTATCTATATTAAATGTTGGTATTCTATATACCCCTTCATGATCAAAGTGGATTACTATAAAGGATAGTACCAATAATAAATCAACTTATAATGTATAGTAAATGCTACTAATAAGCGGATATTGTGATAGTATTATTACCTTCTTCTGTTTTCCGTTTTGAAGATATTCTTATTAACTTCTCATCTTTTACTTGTTTATGATTCCCTTGTGTAACAGATTTAAATGTAGTATTATATTGTACAAAATATGTTACAGATGATAGTATATCATAATTGCCTGTAAAATAAATAATGTACTCTCCAAGTTCAAAGTATAATTTTGAAAATACTTTATGATGACAAATGGTACTTAATTTACTTACGTGAAATACAGGATGATTTAACACGGCGGTAGCCTGCTGGACTTAATACAAACGAGTCTACAAAAATTCGTATACTGTCTACATGATCCAATGGAGATGCTTCTACAACATAATGATAATATGATATATAAACATTATAACAGAGATTAATCATACAGTAAAATAATAAATTCAATATATACCATTTTGTTTGCCATGAGATAAGGACTTAGTTAATGATTCTGTTGTCACGGAATTAGATGCATCCGTAGACATTTTATTATCGACGATTGCTATATTATTGGATTGAGAACAAGTAATAGCTTCTGATGCTAAGTCAATTAAACTAGGTGTTGGTGATGTCGATCTTAAAGTATTTAATGCTTTACGTTCATCTGATATACTCATTTCTTTGCCCAGAAAGTATTCATATAATTTTGCTTCTTTATCAGCAGAAACATCATTATCACTTAAACCAGTGTCACTTAATGCCAGAAGATCGTCATCGTAAGTTTCTTTTAATATAGCTCCTCTAAGTTTCTGTGCTCTTGCAACAACTTGTGCAACAAGTTTATCAGTTACTGCTGCATTACAATTAAGAGAGTGTTCTTGGAATTTGGCTCTCTTAGTTTTTAAAATTGATTTGTAAATGTCTTTAGAGTCTTGATCTATAGGTGCATTCAACCTGTCGCCAAATCTTTCATTCAATAAAGTATCACGAATTCTTGATTCCTTGCAAGGCAGTTCTGCATTAAATGGAGAAAGTGTAATCTTATTATTAGCTTGTTTCCTTTGAAGTTTATGTGCTTTTAAACGCATATTTGAAGCTTTTGCTGTATTCAAATTAAGTTTTATCGCAACATGTACCTCTCCTATTGGGTTCTTATTTTTATTTAATATTGGAAAATACTTAAACAAAGGTTTCTGTTCAAAAATATCTAATAAATCGGTGACTTCTGATATTCCTATAGTCTGATTTTGCTTCTCATCAACTACAATTAATTCTACAGTTTCACAATTCTTAACATACTCCTTAAAAAGTTCACTGTTTGTTCTGATACTGTATATTTGAGCTGTATCTTGACTAGGCCTTATTGCATTTGTTGTGACGTCAATGGGTCTAAAAAATAAACATTTAGTAATATTATAATGTGAAACACTTATAACTTTATTTAGATATTTTATATTAAAAAATGAAGAACAAAGGAAAAACCTGAATTTAGCATTATCCTGTTCTCCCCACCAAGAAGCCAATAATGTAATATCTCCAGGACTGTTTTTATACCAAATTACTTCGTCTATGATCAGCCATAAATAACCGTGTATTTTGCCTTCAACCATAGGTGGTAATGACCTACACGGTTTCACCTTCGAATCCATTTGATGTTTACTATATAATGCATAACTAACTTCCTTGAGATTGAAGTTTAGGTTAATTTTACCGATTGTAATGACACTGTTACCAGACAGTGTTAGAGATAAAATATAAATTAATTCAGCAATGCGTCGACTTTACTCTTCAAAACACGATGCTTCATATTTCCTCGATACACTGATTAGTTATGAAGTTTCATTGAATCGAATCATCGTACTAGTATATTGTCTGAGGTATAAATCAACTGGTAACTTGAAAGGGAAGGTGGACTGGTGCTAGATATCGAAGGTGCGAATTTAACACCCACCGAGTACAGAAGAATGAAAATGTTGAGTAGCCGGATTCAGATCCAATCCGGATAATTCGGGGAATCTCGAGTAGCTCGTAGTCGAGGAATCCCGAATCTAGGGGAAATTTTTTCTCATACGAGGGCTCCTGCGATGGTAAGCAAAAATTGATCGAACGATTATATTTCCTATTCATCAAATACTGGAGGATTTTAGAATAAGGGTAAGTGAAGAATCGTTGGCTGGGCAGGCACTCGAAGATAAAACCACGCTTCAGAATATTATTCCGAATCGACTCTGCGAGAGTTCTACGGCTGTAGAACATCCCTAGGTACTGTCTTCAGGTTAGAAGTCGATCTTGAATAGGTAAAAAATCATACGACATCGATGTCCCTTTTCGACCAAAGTATTTTCGTCGGATCCTCAGTTCTGCTATCTGCTAGAATCCTCTTTACAAAATAGCATATAAGTGTGAATTTGAACCTGACGGTGTTTCCCGCGAGATTTTGATTAGTTTTGACTTGAATTCTTTATTATTTACTTTATCGTTTAAATGAGTGTTTAAACAACCGCTAAAATTGTGCGAGAAAGAGAGGGACAAGTAAGAACAAGTGAGAAAGAATGTCAGACGGCGTTACTGGGCAAGTCACTTATTTCGCGCATGCGCACTCCATTTTGATCAGCAAAATCGAGAGTTGCGCTACTGTATATACTGTGGTTCGGCCTAGCGACTCTATCGACACAACGAGAATACAGCTAAAAGCTTTACTCTAAGCTCGAGTCATTCTGTCGTCTTTTCGACGATGATTTCGCGAGTAACGGAGAAGAAAAGCGCGAGAAAAAAGAGCCCGCGTCGAAATTGAAACGAAAAAAAGAAAGGGACATAGCGAACGTCTTCGCGATACAGATAGAAGGTTCGAAGTCGTGTTGCTACGCGTATTATACTCGTACACGTCGCATTTTCGAGCGGGAAGACTCGAATCGTCGGAATGGCGGACTTTGACGCGATTTACGAGGAGGAAGAGGAGAATGAGCAAAATATAGAAGATCATTACGTGACGATGGTGCCCGATCCTATAATTATTCGTGGCGCTGGAAACATGACTGTGTAAGTATATGTGACTGTGTCATGCCAAGCTACGAGTCTACGCGCGCTCTGCGTATACGCGATGCGCACTTTCTTAGAACAAAGGCACACGTGTATTTTCTTCGATTCAAGTTTCTCGGATAAGTCCTTCTCTCCTTGACGATATAAAATGAGTAATACATATATGTATGTATTTTTCTTCAAGACACATCAACTGGGGCGAACCATTACATTATAGTCTTTGTAAAAAAGCATATGATATATGTACGTAAGAACAATGCATCATTTAAATGGAAATTCTTTGTATCGACGTGACATTTCTTATCTGCATTTGTAAAGCAAAACAATAATGAGAAACATGTATTACAAGTATTATTTTCATGCATAGGTTTGGGCTTAGTAATCGTTTCGAATCAGAGTTTCCCAATGGCCTGGTATCTCGGGTAGCACCAGAAGAATTCAAAGCCACTGTGATGAGAATAAATAGTGTATTGAAAAAAACTTTACCAGTTAATGTTAAGTGGTTATTCTGTGGCTGTGTTTGCTGCTGCTGTACCTTGGGCTGCTCTTTGTGGCCTGTTATTTGTCTAAGCAAAAGGGTAAATTTTATTTTATTACCATGTTGCATTAATAGCTTAATATAACAATTTGTTTCCTACATTTTAACAGACACAGCATTTGCTTAATAAATTATTGGAATGGGAGAATGGTAGACTGTATCATAAACTTGGATTACATTGGCGACTAACGAAACAAAGATGCGATAGCTCCTCCATGATGGAATATGTATGTAAAAATGATTATTAGGCAAATTATTAATATAACATTGAAAGTTAAGGCTTAATTTTGTTGCTAATGTTACAGGTACTTCTCATCGAATTTATCCCAAAAATACCAATATACAGACCTGATTAAAAATATACATAATCTGTGGTTACAACTTGTACAATTGACGAAATAAGGTTATATAATTGGCACTCAAGTAGCCAGGTCATTATGCATAACTGTATTAAATGGAGAAAAGCAGTAGGTATCACCACAATGCCATAGATGTTTGATGGAACGCATATTTTTGTAAATATTATGCGTAGGAATACACAGTACAATAATAAGATAGGTATATGGGCAATAGTAGATAGTTCTCAATTCACGCAACATTGCATTTTAGAAAATGCAATATTTAAATGGATCGTAATCCAACTTGCCATTGATTTTTTGACGATAAGTGGCATAAATTGAGAACTGTCTGCATATGTTATTACCATTAATTAGGCATACCTTAGAACGATCGAAATGCGAGCCATTTACACTCTCATCTTTCATAATAAAATGAAAGAATCTTGTTGTTGATATATACTATTGACAAGTCGAGAAGAGATGAGAAGGTATTTTTTATTTATGCGAAAAAATTTTTACGATAATATTATCTTCTAAATAAGCACTGTCGTGTACGCGTTACGTTAGTTGGGGTTATTTCGAATTTTAAGTGCATCCTTAGCTACTAATGTTTAGTAGAATGTATTGGCTGATTAGTATATAATTTCTCAGGTAAGAAATTAATCTCGCTCAGTACAACGAACATGTTAAATTATAGAAAGTAATGTAAAAAGAAAAAATGATTCGATAAAAAAAAGTTTGTATAATTGCAAAGTGTATCCGATGCACGTACGTATTTGTATATACCTGTGTATACCTATAGAAACTTATTTTACGTATAGGTTAATTTCTTACCATGGTGATATTAGAAATTATACTGTGTACAGCTTAATGTTAATTTCAAATACAATTTTAACAAAGTATTACAATGTGAATTCTCTTATTATGTAGAAAATCGATAAGCTTGCTTGGTATTCCGTACAATCAGTGCAAAATATTGATTAATTATACGAGCATTTGCGATGATAATAGCAATTTATAAGTCGGCAAAAATGAAAGAATAAATATTTATTGTCTCTTCTTCGTATTACTGTTATAATCATGTTTTACGTGCGAGTTGCGATCCACAACAATATCGATTAATCTTCTGAGTAACTGATGTACCCTACATGTATATTTCTCAAGATAATTATTTTCGTGTTACTATTATAATCGTTAAGTAATAATTTACTTCGCATTATGTTACGACGACTATAATTCGTTTTTGATTAGGAATGACTTAGTGGAAAAGTACGCGATATAAGTAATTGTAGAATACAAAATGAAATTTGTAACATGTCATAAATACTTTTGTTGCTATTCAGTGGCTGTGAACGAAAACAAAAAAAAATATTTTTCCATTTGTATGTACATTTTAAATATACGCATTTACCAACAACTTCATTACTCGTAATGAACTTGAAATGAACATATTTATCAAATGCTAGTCACAATTTTCTGCATTGGATCTATTTTTTTGAAATTTGTATTAACGTCATGATACAATAAAAGTTAAATAAAAGTTAAGTCGAGTTTTGTGAAGATTATCATTTTCGTAGATAGATAAATGATTCCCTTAATTGCAAATAACGTACTTCCGCTCTTCTTATAATCCTACCCCTTGTCTCCTTCCGATGAAAACTTCTTTTTTCTCGAAACATATCGTGATGTACCTACACATAACACGCACGTCTGTTCATGACCATATATATCATACATGTTGGTATCTGCATTGAAATGATATTTACCAAGAAGAATTCTATGTTATGATAATTGACGACAGGTGCCTTTGCAGCTTCTAATAAGAGGAGGTCATCACTGTTCATGACAGTAATAAGGTGTCTGATAGAAGATGCGCAATCGACGCATCAACGAAATAAAATATATTTTGGCTACTGTGAAAATTTTTACAAAATGCGTTATATTTTGATCTGCCCCAAAGTGAAATAATTTTCTATAATAACAACGTTCGTTTAATATAATTTACTTATAAAGATAGCCATAAACGGTCATTCTGAATTTTAAAAATATTTAATTACTTATATTTACAATGCTCATATCAATGCAATCAATACAGTCTAATGATTCTTCAAATATCTATTCTTTTGGGTAAGAATTAATATCACTCTTATGATATCATTTTAACTTTTGAAAGGAAAAAATTAACAGTAAGTAAGATACTCCTATATAGAAAAATCTGCTCTTTTAGGAATCACGATGAATGCCCCTTACACATAACTGTTTTGGATTTTATATATAATTTCACAGTGCCTGATTTGGAATTTACATGGCCATGCGAAGTACGATCTTATTGGTTGTCTTTACAAACATTTGTTAAGTTTGTACGCTTTTTACTCAGTTACGTGACTCCACTTATCATAGTTGTTGGTAAGAACTAACAGTCAAATTTATATAACAATGTAAACTGTTAAAAAGTAATTCTACTATATGCTAATTGTTTCTAAATTATGTGTATGTCAACATATAGGTGTATTATTAAACACTATATCTTTTGCAATATTAAATACATCCGTGCTTTGTGATTCAAGTTTGTCGTTATATCTAAAAGTACTTGCTATATCTGACAATGGAGCATTAATATTTAATTATGCAGTAGGTATAGCAAAATCACACTTTACGTCTTTCAATGATCTTTTTATGGTAAGTGATTGCATACTGTATGTACCTACATTAGGAATTAGTAATACCTGCTTTTTTCTATATTCATACTTATATTCACAGAACAGCCAATTTTTGTGCGACACAAATTCTGTAACAATGGAACTTTTTCAATTTACATCTACTTGGTTGGTTGTATTGCTCACTTGGGCTCGTGTTTTAGCAATTATTTTTCCATTTGCTGCTCATAGTAGCAACTCTGAACGTTCTGCAATTTTAAGTATTTCAACTTTGACATGCATCAGTTTCATAATATCTCTAACAAAGTTATACTCTGGAGGTAACAAAATTAACAAAATATTTTGATTTACCAATAAGATCTCTACATGACTAAGCCAGTGCACTTGATATTAAAAATGTTTGAATAATTTTAGGATATGAAACAGATAGTGTTTTTGAGTTTATACCTTGCCAAAAAAAAATCAAACCATGGGGTAGTGCTATGTATTTTTATATTGCGCTATCTACGTGGCTACCATTAACATTTATATTTATTGGCAATGTTTTATTAATAATGCATATGAAAAAATCAGATGCACTTCGCAGAAAATTAACTTGTAAGTAAGGTAAATGTGCAAACATTTTTCAAAAAGATATAGCTATGTTCTTCCTTAGGCAGTTTCCGCCAAAAGATTAATAAAACAAATAAAACAAGCAGAACGTTGCTCACAGTATCAATGGTATATTTGATTTTGCTATTACCACTTGGAATAGTTGAAACTTTGGAACTCTACTGGGACGTGATATTAATTAAATATCCAACAAAGAATATAAAAGAAAATAAAGAATATATAAATTGGTAAGAGCACATATACTCATGTTTTTCATGCTTAAAAATTTGTAGTAATTATATATTCATATATTCCAGGCTAGAAGAAAAGATGCTACTAAAATGGTGTCGTGGATTATTCTTTCATATATATCATTGGAATTTTGCAAGTAATTTTTTCTTATATTATCTTACAGGAGAAAAGTTTAGAAGCATTGTTACACAAAAATTAACGAGTTACAAAAATTCAATAACTTCACAAAAATTACTTAAATGCTTTTCATGGTGTAAGTGTAGCAATCGATCCAAATCAGTAAAAATTCCCAGTATATTACTTATAAAGGTTGTTACATTCAATGAGTCTTCTATTAATGGTAACACAACCATAGAACATAATGGTAATGTAGCATCAATCACTTGATCACATTTTTAATAAATTAAAGATTGAATAATCAAAGACTGTCGCAAGTGAAATAGAATGTAATTAATTATTTTTTAATTAGTAATAATCCAATGTGTTCTTCTTAGATAATACTAAAATGTAATACAATATAGAAGTGATTATTTCAAGACATAGACACTTTATTTTGTTTTACATGAAAAATTTCTATACGAATGCAATAAAATATCACAATATATGTTATCATATAATTTTTCAAATTGGATTACTGATTACATTAACGATATGTAGTTTTACGTTACAATGACACTGTAAGGTAAACCTAACCTTTCTGCCGTAGATAACTGTACAAACAAAATTTCTGGTCCCAATATAGATCTTTAAAGTGGGTACATTCACATTTCATAGTAAAGCCATAAAAATAGCAATGTTGTACCCGTTTTTTAAAATAACTTAACATGTAATGATTTCTATGAAATAGTGATAAAACTTAATAAGCGCACGTAACATCTTACAATTATTTCATAGATGAAAAAACATTAATATTCTCACATTGTTTGGTTATAAAGACACTATATATCGATGTTGTTTAATACAGTTAATTACTCGCAGAACATTATTTTTTTTGTTTCATATATTGTAGAAAATAAAATATGAGACACATAAATACTATACTTATGCTATTTATACATTCCTAACCATATCACTCTTTGTCTGGTAACTGGAGTAAAGCAAATTTCATAATTTCAGATATATATCGTGTACCATCAAATGATATAGCAAATGTATGTCTCATTATTAACAAAATCACACAATATTTCAATAGGATTGCATCCACTTCTATGACATTGTTGAGAATTCGTGGAAAACAACATGTAACAAAACTCATAAAGCTGAGAAGCTTTTTAGCTTTGTATAAATAGTAACAAGTCAATGTTCTACATATATACAAATGAAAAAATACAATTTTTAACACTACACTAATTCAGATACTAAATATATTATACATGATAGTATTTTATTTAATTTAGTTAATTATTGAAATAATGATTTGATTTTTTCACATACTATTTAATAACCTATTCATTATTTGAAGGATAGGAAATCAATAGTTAGTAAATATGATTTTTTAAATATCTAATATACACCACTTGTACCCCAAGGTGTATAACATTGGTAATAAAGATCTCTTTGATGTGATAACTTATGATATCGATGGAACACATAAGAAAAAAATGTTGAAGCTGTGAAGCATTTTTACAATATTCACAAACAGATGGAAATTATGTTAAATCATATCTTAATACTAATGAATTCTTCTAAATATAGAAAGCAATACATTACTTTTCTATATATTATGCAAAATAATTTATGATGAAGAATTATATTTATCTGCATATTTCAAGGTATGCGATAAATATGCAGTTTTTAATCTTTTACTTCCAACTGCCGAGTATGTAAATAGTAATACAATATATTATTTTGTTTGATTTAAATCAAACCTCAATTTAGGGTATATTGCAAACATTTGAATATAAAAATTTTTCTGAGCGTATGCTGCAATATATAATCAATATACTACAATAAGACATTGCATTACAATACTAAACATAACTTTTCTGCAAACAAATTTACTTAGAATCATATACACTCCTTTATTTAAGGCAACTGCTACTTCAAATAGATGTTCATTGTAATTTCTGTATAATTCAGTCTTCTTATGAGTAAAACCTTATAAAAGCTTATTTTCTTTTGCCACTTTGATGTTTTAAAAATTTCGTATTAAAACTATTTATTTATTGAAACTTAAACTGCTATTTACTAAAAATCTCAGGTAAAGGATAGAAAAAGATGTTTGCAATATCAAAATAATTACAATATTCTAAGGCCAAACATTATAAAATTATAATTATGTCGAATGAGAAATACTGTATGGAATTCTGTTTACATAATTTGTTGGAAATTGACCTCTCCTCCCTTTGTACTCACCATATAACCAGTCATCTGATATTCTGGATAAAACTTTAATTTTGGCTCCTTCCTTCAGGCACGATTATAATCAATGTTATGTAATTATGTACGTATTATAAACATTATTTTGATATACTAAAAGTACGTTTTTCAAAACTCACCTCAAATGGAAGATCCTCCGCGGTTTCTCCTTTAAAAGAGTAAAGAGCGACAACGACATCGTCATGCAAACCCGGTAACGGAACTTTTATGTCAACAAAATTAATTGGAAATATTCCTTGCCGGTTTCCTACCCGTCCTTCCATCCAATCGTCGTTAACTACTCTTATCAACGTAACAACATCACCTTCCTTTAAGGGCAAATCGTCTGGATGCGTTACTGGAAAATCATAAAGCGCGATTCCATAGGGCGTCTGGGAGCATCCCTGAAAATTCGTTATAATCGTTTTAGTACCTAATCGAACGAACCAAAGATAATAAGAATTTACAAGAGACATGATTTTATACCCCGAGTTCGCTTTCCACTTGGTTAAAATATTCCGAGGGTGGAGCTGGTGGTGGAATAGTTGGCATTGGAGGGGAGGGATCGTCTTTAAAATCGTCGTCCCATCTATCGTTCACAGAATACGATAAATCTACAGATATTGGTTCGTTGAGCGGTCTTATAGTTCTTTCTATACTAGTCGATGGATTTGGTATTGGATTAGTTTTTTGTTCCAACTTTTTCTGCAATATTTTTGGTGCTGGTGGTTTAGGTGGTTTTGGGCGTATTATTGTTGGCACTGAGTGAATCACTTTAGAATTCGTTTGTCCAAAAGGCACTTGTTTATCCACATAGTTATCGTTAAAAGCAAAGAAGGAAGTATCTCCTACTTGTCTAACTTCTTCAGACGTACCCACATTTCTTTCTTCTATTGGTCCAAATGGATCCTGCATTGGCTTCATTTGCCATGGGTCGTTATTGACAAATTTTTTGTTGGACATGCCAAAAAAGTCAAAATCGTCTTCAAAGGCACTTTCTGTCTGGGATGTATTACCGCTGCTTGTAAATGCAGAGGGATTGGAATTACCATCGCTGCCAAAACTGTCGATACTAACTCCGTCGCTGCTGGAACGAGTTGTAAACGTTGGAGAACCAGGTGGACTAAGATCTATCAGAGATATGGATCCATTTGTATTAGAAGACTGTATTCCGACATTAGATAAATTTGAACTAGAGCGAGATGCATTGGAGTGCTCTTGCTTCGCCGCCTTCCAAGCAAAGAAACTCGTTAGAAGCTCGGTAGGACGGGTCTGTGACAAAATATTAAATAGTTATGAATGATTAATTTGGTACAAATCTATAATACTATTTAAGACGATCGATCTCTTACAGGTTTCTTGGACCTTTGGTCCCTCTGATTTTGAGTATGATATTGATTGAACTTGGGAGGTGGTGGACGTGGCGGTGGCTTTTTCTTTTGTACCGGTTGAGTGGTTAAAGATGGAGAAAAAACGTCATTCCTAAAACCACAATATTGGGTTAGAACATTTTTATGCTTATCTCTTATCATAAACAAGAAAGTCACAAGATAAAGAAGTTGGCGGAAGTTATACAATTATATCATCGTGTGCTCGTTATTAGCGCCAGCTTGCATTTAGCGATTTACTTGCGACGTAGTAGACATTCTTACAAACAATGCGATTGCAACATGCCTATACGCTCGATCGAACGGTTTTACGTAAACACTGTCTGTACGCTACGAGAGGTTGCATTTCTGCTTTGCGAACTTCTCAAAGAAAACACAGTGCTTTTATATAAAACGAAAGTATCTATAAGAAGAAGAAGGATATATAACGAAGCAAAAAAATTTCCCGGACTTACGTGCTACTCCAAAGGTTATTCCTCTGGGTGAGGGAATTGACAGGCGGACGAGGGGCGGTACGCGTAGGAATCCGCATCTCTGTAAGCAAACACAGAATGAACTGACACCAACGAGAAGAAGATAACACTGCTGCGGGCGCTGTCACGACGCATGTACCGCCTGACACCGATCTCACCGATACATACTCTTCGTATAACATGCGCGCGCGCATCCGTCTACACGGATGCACGTTACGAAAAAATACAATGTTAAGTCAAGTAGCGATAAAGTATGTGTGTGTGCGTATATATGTATACGCGTGAACGTGTGTCGAGAGAGAGAGAAAGAAAAAAAGAGGGAAAGAGAGTAATCACAATTTTGCACTTATATACCAAATATACGATTGTACGCCCACTCGTTTTGCGTAAAACCGTTGGAAGCTGATTATATATTCTATGATACGGGGCACGTTCCTCGACGATAGAAAGAAAGGATTCGATACGTCACGCGTAAGCGATGCTTTTGACGTACGCACGAAGAGGTGGCAAATTAATAGTTTAGATAAGATCTGTCGACTCGTTATCGAGCACGTTTCCCACGATCTCGACGCACTTCTTTATCGCCCATCCCGTTCGTATACGCCTCTGTAATAAACGATTTATCAGCCGGCACGAAAAATCTCGACAACTCACCTGTTCTCACGTTTGCGGCCATTTTTCGCTCGACGCGCTGACGACGATTCTCGACCTCGTGGCGGGACAAAACGATCCGCGAACGATTTCGATTTCGACTTCGATTTCTGCTTAACGTTTTTTTCAATTTAATAATTTTTAACGCACGAATTTAAATTACCGCTTATACTACGATCGATAGAAATCTTGAGAGGATGATAGAAATGTAACGATCACGAACGATCAACTTTAACGAACAAAGGGATCGAAATAAAACGTTTTTCTAACGCACGAACTTTCAAAATTCATTTTCTTGCAAGAAATGCGTAGCACTATGCACACGCGTTCCATAGCTTGGCATTCTCTTTAGCGACTATACGATTTTTTAAATCTAACCAAACTGTTCTATCCGCGTAAGTAGGGATTCGTTATTCAATGAAGTTTACTTTCGAATTGTTATGACGTAAGAAGATTAATACCTGCGATATATATCTTTTTATCTCGTACTCGGCTATTGGCCATTTCTCAGAGAAAATGCAGTTTCCCTAGTACATAACCAATGGGTATCGTCGATTTATGCGTGTAGTTTATTGAGATTTATTTAATTAATCGATATATCTATTCTTATTGAACTTCGATTGACTCCAAGTGCAGTCATATACAATCGACGAATGAAATCTTTGAAAGTGACAGTACGCGCGTCTGCTATAAGTACGTAAATGCGCGCGAATATTCAAATTTGCGTTTGCGCACTATATATTGCAAATTTCATATTTAAAGAATAATAACGAGAGGAGATAATCGAAGGTCGGTAATTATATCGTAAACATCACTTTATTTCGCTTATGTACAGAAACGTTATCCTTCCTAATTAAAGGTATTTTTTCTTTTTTTTAACTGATAGGACTTCATCGCTCGAAATTATATATATATATATATACATCGTTTTTATGAAACGCGGTTATGGTTGCATTGTACCCTGACTAAAACGATACGAGGAATTTTTTCATGAATACGCATCCAACATGATTGACGATATCGTTCGAGAAAATTAATGCAAAAAGGAAAGCTTTCGCCGATCGAGCATTTTAATGTTACTTTCGTAGAGACATTATAAAATGATCTTTTTACAGGTATCAAATAGAACACTTGGTACTTTCCAAACGTGAAATCGGTCTCCGAACATCGTACTCGTACGCACCACGCTCTCTTTCCTTTTCCAAAATTTGATTCGCTCATTTTAAAATTAGTGAAGTATCTTTTGTACGTAGATTCGCTTGGAAAATTTATTCGAGTTCGTCGGCAAGCACGATCGATGATTTTTCGGGTAGGAAAAGAGTGTACGGAAAAAGGACCCTGTATCGTTCTGGATTGATCTCGATCAACCGACGATTCGATGCAACGATAATAACGTATCTAATATCTACGATTTTAAACGAACTTCGCGATTTTTTCTCGACCTACGCTTAAGATCTATACGAGATACGATCGAGCGATCTCTGCGAATTTCTTTTAGAAAATATCTTTGCTCTTTACGAGAACGTTTCTTTTGAAAATAATTTCGAATCGTTTCGATCGTATCGCGTACGGTCATAGGAGGTGGTAGGCAAACTATGAGGAACAGAGACGAGACGAAACGGTACGGAGAACAGACCACCCCCTCTATCCGGAGGGCGATCCTCGGATCTTCGTAATTTTCATTTCCAAAATAATGCATGTCTTTGTTTCTTCGGTAAGACTTAATAAGACGTACAACTGGCGCTACTAATGCGCGGAATAAAGGATATTCGTCTCTTCTTGGAAGAGTCAGTCTTGTCGAGGATCGTTAACGAGCTCCGGTACGATCTGGTCCTGAGAGGCGGATCTCCCCGAGGGAGAAGAAGAGGAGAGCGAGTAAGAGGATGACGAGGATAAAGAGGAGGAGGTGAAGGAGGACGAGGATGGGGAGGTGGACGAGGAGGGCGAAGAGGCGTTGGAAGAAAGACGAAGAGGCTTGGAGAGCCAAGGATGCCGTGGGACGTCTTCCGCGTCGGGCCTCTCCGAGGGTTCTTTTCTGAGCAAGGAACGAATGAGACACCTCGCTCGCGGACTAAGACACTCCGGTACGGCAAATTGTCCGCGCGAGATTTTGGCGAAGAGCGAAGCGTGTTCGGCATCGTTGAAGGGGTAACGACCGACCAGCATCGTGTAGAGGAGCACACCGAGCGACCAAATGTCCGCGGCCTTCCCGGAGTAGGCTCTTCCTGATCGAAGAACCTCGGGTGCCACGTACGCCGGACAACCCCGGCGATCGGTCAGCTTGTCGTCCTCTTTATCCACAATCACCGCATCTTCCAGGCTCTCCAATCGTAGCCGCGTTCTAAAAACGAAAGAAAAAGCTGGTTAGTTTGGTGAATTAAAGAAAAAGTAGGGAAAGGAGAGCGATTTCGTCCACGTCGCGCAACGCGGAAGTCTCGAGGGGCCCGGCGCCTACGTAATATTCTTTCTCTCTATCTCTATCCCTCTTTGGCTTTCAGTTTTTCTTGGCTAACTCGTATCGCCCACACGAATATTCGTAGGAGAGCAGCGCCTACCTTGCGCGACGACGTCTTCGTACTTTCGAAACTGAGTTCCGTAGGTACACGATCGATCGATATCCCTTTCCGATTTCCTTCTTCTCTAAATTTACTTCATCGGAAGAAGAGAGCAATCGGGCCAAGGGTCGGCCTTGATTCGTCGCCAGCTTTCGGACCGACTCGGAGCGCCTTCGCGATGCAACCCTCCTCCTCTTCGAGTGCTTCTTCCGGACGCGTGCTTTCGGACGTGATCACGTACATAAGTGACTAGCGTGCGTCAAGAGAAAAGAGAAAATATCGCGAGCAACGTGCCGCGATCGGCATCGCGCCAATCTTATCGTCTTCCTCGTCTTTCCTTCCTTCTAATCTATTAACATTTTTCTTCGCTATTCGCGCGACTTTCTCGGAAGAAAAGTAGTTCCTTCAGTGTGAGAAAGAAAGAGAAGAAAAAGAGAGAGAGAGAGAGAGAGAGAGAGAGAGAGGAGGAAAACGAAGCGGAGACGCGCGATCTTGAAAAGAGCGCAACGGCCTCGACTCTCGACTCTCGTCGTCGAGTAGGAGGCGCGCGAGGAAAGGAGAGAGAGAGAGAAGAGAGAGGACCTAGCTCTCGCGGCTTTCTTCGCGAAACTTTCACCCGCGAGCGAGCACCGGACACGGGTTCAAGAACCCCACGCGGACGGTCGATTCTAGCGGTCCCTAGTGACTTCTTCGGTGGAGGAACGTGAATGGAGGAGTCTTGAGAACCGATCGATAGAGACAACGGACCTCGATCCGTTTTAGAGAGAAGAGAAATTGTTGCAACCGAGCATGAGATATGAGAGTGGACCGACGAAACGTGATCAAGAAATCATCTTATTTTCTGGGGATTTCACCGTTTTTGGGGAAAGAAGAAACTATCCCCTGTCCTTGCACATCTGTCGAAAGTTAGAACTAACTGTAAGAAGGGCGTCGCGCGATTCGTACCGGAGGAGACTGGGAGCACGCGTTTCCTAATTATACCGGCCAGTTTCAAAACTCCTCCAGTCGATGAACCAATATGCTTTTCTGCCTTGCAACATTCTCGGTCTCCGGTATAACTCGGCGAAGGAGAGGAATGCGAGCGTGCAAGGGGCGATTGGCCAACCACGCACGCCCGTTCGCTCGAGATCGATTTATGCTTCGATCCATACCTCGATACGGAGGGAGAGACAGACAGAGAGAGAGAGAGAGAGAGAGAGAGAGAGAGAGAGAGAGAAATCACGCGTACACGCGTTAGGTAGCGAAAAAAAGAAAGAAAAAGATCCCTCACCTGGCTTCGTCAGCGAAGACGAACTTCCTGAGTTTGAGGTCTCTAAGGACGACGCCGTACTCGTGACACGTGGCGACGGCCCTGGCCGCCTGCCGGAAGAGTCGCCTCGCTTCGGGCTCGCGTAATCTTCTACGAGCCCTAACGTACGCGTGCAGATCGCCATGGTGACCCTCCAAAAGAAGATAACGACGACCTCCGCTCCCTTCGACGACGCCCGCTAGGCCGCTCGCCGCGCCCGTTCCTTCCAGTCGAAGGTGCGCCTGCAGAAGAGCTTCGCACCCTTTGTCACCTTGGCTCAGCGCCTGGAATATTAAACAAAAAAAAAACATCCTTTTATTAATCTCTGCTCTCACCTGGCTCACTTACGACGACTCACTCTCTTTCCTCGGGCGTTCATCTCGCGCGTGTCGAAACGACCGTCACGGTTTCGAAACGCGCGCGCGAGCGCGCCCGCCCGGCTCCCATTAGTTTAATAAGGGCGCGGTGCGTTCTTTACGAAATCGTGGCCCGATCGTCGATCGTCGCTTTTGAAACGCTGTCTGTCCTTGCATGGGAAAAAGGCACGCTCGACCTTTTCCCTTCGCGAGGGACTCCGAAATGTTCGATAGTGTCCCTTTTAGGACGAGGACGCGATGAATTGGGGAAAAAGGAAGGTGCAAAAGTATGAACGCGCTACTTGCGAAAGCGTGTCGCGCTGTCTTTCGAGACGACGTAATCATCGATTAAATCAAACGGCCCTGGCTTTAGTAGTAGCGATTACGAGTAACGGGTTAGGGGCAGACGTCAACGTCGACGACGAGAACGAGGAGGAGGAGGAGGAGGAGGAGGAGGAAGAGGAGGAGACTGCGAGGCAAGGTGCAGCCTTGTATTTGTTCGCGGATCGGTGATGTAAGCGAGCCATTGTATAACGCGCGGCGATTGTAAAATGTTAATGGAAACCCGGAGCAACCGACGGCCGGGAGACCACGAGCTACGTAAGTGCGAAGCCTTCTCGCGAGAGCCTTTACGTTATATATCGTTCTCTCTCTTTCTCTCGCGTACGACTCGTGATAGAATGCAACTTTGCCGCGTATCCTAGGTAGGTGCATGTACGCGCAACACCCTCGAGTTCGTTCAACTACCGAACGTTGCCTCGACTTTTCTTTCACCTTTCCTAAACTCTGATCCCCCAAGCGATCGCGAGAAATCTCCCGTACTGTACGATGGCTGTAAATACTTCCAAAAATGGGCCACGTCCGATCGAGCTGAAATTTTTACCAAGCCTTCTATTCGGGTTCAGAAAGTCACCGTTAAGTGGATTTTTGACGACTAGCACCTGTTCGCGAGATATGAATTTTTTAATACCTGCATTCGATATTTTCAAGATTTTATTATTTTCATGATGCTTCAATGTAATAATTAAGTTTAGGAAACGTTTATGTGGGAATGTTTAAATGCAAAACTTCTAAATTAATCGAAACGCGAAAGCGACGAGAACGGTAGTCTCAGCTGTTTTCAGGAAACGAGCGAAGCGATCAGCGAAGCGTACTTCTTACCGTCATAACGGTCTTTCGTGCCATTATTTGCCAAGTATATGGAAAATTACATAATTACATACTTGGCTACGATCGAGGATGCGTCCACGCGATACGCGTCGTTGAATTTTTTCTATTTCCCGTTTGCTACTGGGCTCGATGGAAGAACGAGAAAAGGGCAAACGGGGGTTTCTACTTTCCGATGGAAGTCCGTTTATGTAGGACCGTTCGAGATCCGCCTTCTAGCCACGCGGAGACCCGGTCAATGGCTCGAGAGTCGCCAAGTCGCGACCGTTCCTACCGCAGGCAGCGCGTTACTTTCTAACCGTGAGAACCTCGTTAATCTCTGTGCTGGTATCACGTTCGTATACCGCTCGTACAGCGCGCGCTCTCCGGCTAGTCAGGACTTTTTTTTCGAGAGTACGAAATAACGACGCTTGTTAGAAACGCTCTTGATCGTTCGGGAGGAAAAACTCGAAGGGGATTCGCCGGGAACGGAGAGTAAGTTTGTAGCGAAGCGTATACGATGACCGACCTTGGCGACAAGTTGTTGACCGGTGTGGACGTCGACGCATCTGTAAAGTGCGCTGCCTTCCGCTGGACCGAGAAGAAGAAATCTATCTCCGAGAATGGTCGGTCCGTGATGCTCGACGCTTCGCGGTGCTGGCTCACAGCTCGAAAATCCGACGAGCGGAACGACCGCCGTACTCTCGTCCCCGCTCGCCGTCTGCCGGTGATGGTGGTGGTGCTGCTGCTGATACGGATGATGTCGATGATGGTGCTGCTGCTGCTGTTGCTGGTACGATATCTGCGACTGCTGCTGCTGTTGCGGCACCTGCGGCGGCTGCTGTTGCTGCTGCTGCTGATGATGAATCTCATGATTGGTCGGATTGACCAGGAACTTTCCATTGTTGGTTCGCGTTGTTTGGAGATGCAGTGGATGCTGCCTCGTGGTCGCCACTCTCATATTGTTGGCTATCCCGTATCACCGATTTCCCTCCACTCGCGCACACACCCCCGTTTTTTCGTTCGTAGTCTTTCAATTCTCCTTATGGTTCTCCCGTACTCGTTACGCTTCGTCGCGTAAGAGATCCCCGGGTTTTCTTGTTCTTTCTTAACGTATTGTCGTCGAAGAAAAAGAAAAGCGTTTTTTTTTT
>JAIFRP010000007.1:1473376-1488847 GCA_032403825.1 Odynerus spinipes | reverse complement strand
TTTTTTTTTGAACACACTTTGAACTCGTCGAACACCGAATACGGAATCACCAACTTTCCCGAGTTGGCACGGTGTACAACCGTTACGGTATATAGTCTTTATCGAACGTACGCGCTTGTTGACAACTAATGGATACCGTTAAGCTCTAGTTTCCTCGAGGTACGTCGCATATTATGTACATTTAGACATTTGTATCGTGTAAAAGAAAGTATGAATATATATATATATGTATGTATATCACTTGTGCTCGGACCCGCGCGGTGTCGTTACGTCGTTACGGTGCTGTGTGTCCGGTTGGGTCCTTGGACGGAGTGAGATCTTCGTGAAGAACGAGTGGTAATCTCGTCGTAGTCGGTCGCTCTCTCGAAGGTAAGGCCTGCGGAATAAAAAGGGCATCCTTCGATCAGTCCCGCGTGTTCGACGATCCTCAGCGACGTGCTTTTATGGTTAACCACGCTCGCTCGATTATGTCATTGCTCCGAGAAATATGCGTTTTGCAATCTCCTACCGCTCACCGACTATTTTTAATATCTCCGTAATTTCTTTTCCCGATCCCGACCCCGATAATTTATCACGGATCGACCGACGACGCGAGGAACTTATCGATCGCATCGTTAATCGACGCGAGGATAAGCGAAACGCGAAAATGCGTACTACGATTACATAAAATTTCTACGTGCACTCTCTCGTAAACGCGAGATTTTCCCGCGATAAAGCGCCGATAACGAAATTTCCTCTAATCATGCTTCCTTTCACCGATAATACTCTTTATCTACCGGAAAAAGAATAAAACGATCGATGTACGTTTTAAATCGAAGAACGACTCGGCTATGAGTCGTCGAAACTTTTCGTCGATCGGCCGCCGGAGCGATAATGTAAATTGGTAATATTCCAGAGGACGGTATTGCATCCGGACGAGACGCGAGAACGGCCATCGTCGTCGACGTTCTCTTTAATAATTGAAACGCGAACGAGAAGCGAGTTCCGTTCCTCGAGTGGTCTATGATTCACGGACAGTTTCAAAAGCGACGACGGTTTCGACATTCGTCCTGCCTTGTGCGCAATTCCCGCGAGAGAAGGGGGCTTCGTTAAGGTCAGGGATATCGCTTCGACGCGGTCGTTGCGCCGTTGTCCCCGTGTTCACGCGCGCACGCGCGCGTTTCCGAAGTCGTCTTCCGTTTTACTCCGTTTTTCCGTCCCGGAAGTTATAGTTTATATAAAAGTACGCGCGAACTCGATCGAATTTCCAAGTACTCGCGAGTTCTCGATCGATCGAATTTCGTGAGAAAGAGATAGAGAAACTTCCGGTGTGTCGTTTACTCGACGCGCGTTTACGACGCGTCGAAAATGCGCAGCTTGCTCCGTCTCCTCTCCTCGGCTTCTTTGATTACGCTCGCGAAAAGCAAAACGAGACGCGATATCTCCTTCCTTCCTCGCTCCCTCGAATGCTTCGACGACGCCATTCGATTCTTCAAGGTTGCCCAGTTGCACACGCGCGCGCGATCGCGAACGTGCTTCTCGCTTCCGGTTTTGCGCGCTCACGGGCTCGAGCAACTCGGCCTGTCGACGTAGGCGCGAAAATTGAAAGATTTCTGAATTTCCTGCGACAATTTTGTTTCTTCCATCTATGTAACGAGAAGGTACACTCCCCCTCGATACGAAATTACGAGAGTTGCGCGCGGAGACGTTGCGATATCCGCGCGCGTACTTGCGCAAAACCGGAGTCGCTCCAGGGATCAGGGCCGTGCGGAGAATCGTCTTCGCCCCGCGATAACGACGCGCGCCAGCCAGTCAGCCTCTTTCGATCTTGTGAAACGCGTGAGCCGTACCGACTTGCGAAACGAGTTACTCTTCTTTCTCTCTTTCTTTCCATCGATTACGAATCTTTCTTTCTTCCTCTCGTTCAATGTCCTAACGTGAGTACGTATGTACGTAAATAATAAAGAGAATTTGCGTAGCGTGTAAAGCATTGATATTCTCGCGCCTCGGTCGTTGTCGTCGTCGCGTGGATTTATCGCTCGGACACTTTTCGCATGCGCTACCACTCGTTTCGTTATCCCCGCGGAAAGGAATGGAAAGGGAGAGCGGGAAAGCGAGCCAAAATGTTTCGTTTCCTCGCTCGGTTCGTTTCAAATCGCGATTCGAGATCTATCCCATTTTTATGATCTCCGATCGGATAGTAGTAGTAATCGAGAAAGAAGTGGCACGGCGAGGAACGAGGCGTGGCGCATGCAAAACCCTCGTAACGCATTCCACCTGGCAAGTATCGCGGAAAGTCGATCGCGGGGTATCGTCCAAGGATGATGCAATAATAAGAATGTCGAGAACGTCGAGAACTTCGAGATCGTCGAAGAATCTAATACAATGCGCGTATCGGGGCAACGATCGCGATTCCATCTGCTACTTCCGTCCTATGGGAGCCGGTGTGACACGGTGACGCGCTTGACATTATACTCAAAGCGTTAATATTATTGTACAAGTATATAAAATGTAGAATAAATAAAATATATCTAAACTGTGTTATGTCGTAAACGAATTTTTCCAATTATCACTATTCTCGGTCATCCAAATCGGTCCTGGTCCCGTTTGGGCAGAATAAACGAGCTTCCATTGCAAATATCGCTCGGGTCGAGCGATCCGATGCGACGCGAGCGAGATACGAGCTCTCCTTTTCCATTACATAATTCGGTAACGATCGGTCTAATTGGGCGCGGACAAAGTTGCCATCTACGTAGGCGCGTGTGTTCTCGTGGCAGCCGCGAGATCGCCGAGAGACAAGCGAAATAAACGAGCGAGACGAGGCGGAGTCGATACTTTCGCGGTTTGCTGCCTCGGCTATCGATAACAACGATAGTTGACTATTTCTGAAAAGTGGATCGCTTCCAAGCTCCGCGGATACGAGAGTGCACACCATCGAGAAGAAGCAGTCGATCGAAACGATCCGTTCTTTCCGTTCGTTCCTCCTCCATGTGTTCGTTAGCCCGTTTCTCGTTGCCAGTCTCGCGCGATCGACCTCGTTCGATCTTCTTGCGAGTGGATAACAGCAGATATCCTTCGGTAAGGTCGTAATGGCGGCAGCAAAGACGAGGACGGAGGAGGAGAAAGAAGAAGAGGAGGTGAAAGAGAGGGGAAAAACGACCGTCATCGTTGCCGTCCCGATATCGCCTGGCACTTGCATTAATAGCGCGCGCGAACGCGTGATGCAATCTCGCGAAACAAATTGCCTAATACGTTCGGCTCGATTCGAGTTCGAACTTTAACTCACGAGCGCCGTTCCTAAGGAGCAACCAAAAGGAAGGAAACTTTCGCGGTGCGATTGTTATCGATGCCGACGAGCATACATTCAGCATAAATTGAGCATAAACGAGGAAGCGCGCCGAAAGTAACACGCGCGACATTTAACACGTTTGCGGATGGCTACTGCATGTGCGGTACTTTCGCTTCGCTCTGGTCGGTCCCCACTACGTATGGAATATATTTTCTCTCTCTAATTCTCATAGTGTATACGATGAAAAAATTTGGAAGCGAAACTGTCTGTTATTCTATGTTCATTATACTGTTGTTGGACACAGCATGTAGTTAGATTCGGTTAAAGTACCGTTTAATATTTTGAGCGCCAAACATATTTCGATAGTTGACAGTGATTCTGGGAAAGTTCAAAAGTTAATAATTTGTAATGTTGCTTGATTACTTTTTCTACTTTACCGAATACCTACGTATGTTTATACTTTAAAAGAATACTCTAACCTTTTTAATAAATAAATTACATAGATAATTTACACGTCACCCTAAACTACACTAAACACAAAAAAGATTAATGTATCTCTTGTCCGATTTTATCTCCGAAACATTGAAATTAAGTTTACAGAGTACTCGTATCAAAACCCTATGCAAATTCGGACCGTCCACAAACATGTTAAACGAAAGAGCGTGGAGGCGGAAACGCGGAGAGAGCGAGAGATCATCGACCTCGCGAAGAAACGAATCGACTTCCAGGAGTGCGGCGTCGCACCTCCCTTGGAAATCGAAACTCGAGAGCCACGTCAACGAGTTCCCTACGAAGAAAATCGTTCGTGTTCGTATTCTAGGGTTTCGTTATCGTCCAACCCACCTCGACCACAAATACTCCCGCGATGAATCACGCTACGAGTGTCACTCATGCTCAAATTCGAAGGTAACGCGCACGCCTGAGTATGTTTAGTACGTGCGAGGACTTTTTTGACGCAGCAGCAGCATCCAACTTTGCTTTTCACCGGCTCGGTGGGCGAGCACGGAGTAGAGCTCGCAAACGGGGTCGAGCGATGACGAAAAGGAGACGCGCGGTCGAGATCGAGCCGTTCCCAACGAAAGCTCCCTCCTCTCGAGTGCTCTTTCTCTCGACCGACGACGTCTCGTCTTCTTCGAAAGGAACAAAAGACAGTTGGGGGGGAGGTGGGATTTAGAAATGTCAAATAAAATCCATCTTCTGCTGTCAAGATCCGTGTCATCGAGAACATCCGCGAAAATGTTCGCCTGCTGCTCCGTCGATCGTCGATTACGTTAATTGGCGCATAGGTATGCGCGGTGGAAACGCGTAGCTAGCTACGTAAGCGTTTCAATTTATTACGTCATGAAGAAACCGTAAACGAATCGCGATACCGGTGAGTCCCGGTGTCGAACTATCGGCTAGGATTCGCGATTGTTTATTTATTTTTTTTATATTTTTACCGGAACAAGACGTCCTCGTCATCGGAAAGGAAGCAGACTGTGAGAAGTAGCGAGGTCGGTCGAAATAGGGACGTTTGCTCGAGACATCCGACGGGTTTTAATCTTATTTACGGAGTCCGTGTCTAGCGTCTTAAATCGCGAGCGTAGAATCGAACGTGTTCTTCGTTGGTTCTGGTATTATAGCAGCACCGCGTCGGCGGCCATTAGCAGAACGCTCGGGTGTTCTCTGTGGCGCGCGCCTTTTCGCTCCGATTAATCGAGATATTTTTGCGAAACGCATCTCGCGCATGATCCGAGCAATGTAATCTAATCGACGAGGGCCACGACGAGAGAGAGAGAGAGAGCAAGAGATAGACAGACAGAGAGAAGGAAGAGCTCGTAAACGTAAATAGATGGAAGAACGCGAAGGTCGGACATCGATCCGGTAATCACTGCACTTTGCACCGAACTCCCGCGAAAGACAACGTCGCGATGATACAATCGAAGGAAACACTTCGTACTTTTCTCTGGCTCTCGTTGTCTTCCTCTTGCTAATTGAAGAATTCCGGTATCGAGCGAGCGAGATGTAAAGAGAGAGAGAGAGAGGGAGAGAGAGCATGATGCGATCGATAATGGATTTACCTTCGAAATTCCTTTCGTATCGTCGCCGTGCGTTCCTGAACGGAGAATGCGGAAATCCCTTGGATTAATTTCCTCCCAAAAGACGTTGGTGATGTATAAAACCGTCCGGTGGTAGATCGATCGGTAAAGGAGAGACGGTGAAACGATGAAATAATGGAGAAACGGAGAAAGGGAGAAAACTTTTGTTTAATTCTTCTTCTTCTTCTTCTTGATACTCTTCTTCTTCTTCTTTTGCTTTTGTTTTGAGAAAGGGAGGAACGAGGACAGTCGATCACTCGTTCACTCGCGTTCCCCTTGTTGCTAGTAGTATCGATGATGTTGCTCGCTTCGTTCGCGAGCACCCTTTAAACAGAATTTTCAAGTTGAAGAACGTTGGCTTTTTTTCCTTTTGCGGTACCCGGATGACGATGACGGTGACGATGACGAGGAGGTGTAGGTGGAGGGTAGGGCCGTGGTCGGCGTAAACGTCGCGTACCACGGAGACGGTCCAACGCTTTGGGCCGACTCACCGCTCAGAAACGACGGCGGCAGAAGGACAACGAGCAGCGAAGGTCGACCGTTCGCGCCATCGTGCACCCAACGACTGAGCCCGTCCGCTTGCTCGAGCCACCTCGGCGCGCCCTTCCGCTCCCTACCACCCCCCTCTACTATGCTGACGATTACGACTCGCGCCTGCGCATTTTAACGCTAGAGCACCTGCGCTTGCGCTTCTCTCGACTCGCGTTTCAGGATCGGCGCGCGATTTTTCGTATCCCATTTATGCTTTTTCTTCATTTTTTGCATAACTCGCAAAAAGTTTGTTTGTTTTAATGGCCTATTGTTATTTCTTCTTATCGTTATGTTTTATTAATACCTCTCACCATCTTTTACTTCTTTTTATTGTAATTACGTTTATTACGATTATAATCGAATTTATTTACGTTACGACCTAATAAATGCAATATCTATTTATCTATCTATTTTTTAGACCAATCTCCGTTTAATCTGTAAGGATGACCGAAATAATTTTCTTTCTTTCTTTAATATTCACGCGTATTGTTTTATCTCGATTTATTTATTAATAAATTTTAATACATTAGTTTCTGAATACGGGATGCTTATCTCAAAACGAAAGTTTCTCGTTCGGGAGACGGCTAACTAATGACTCGTCGACTTCTGTCCAAACGGGCGGAGGCTCATGCCCTCCTCTTATTTTACAGTGTTTTGTTTGCCGTTAAAATACGCAACAAATGACTACGGTAGCGCGAGACTACCGTAATACGCAGTAAGGCAAAAGTGCGTAGCCCGGAAATAAAAAAACAAAGAAGAAAGATCGATAAATGCGATCTTACAAATCGATACATTTTTCCTTCTGCCGGACTTTGCTTTTATTTTCTGCGTCGTTTTGTTTAGAGTAACGTTCTTTTAGCTTGTTGCACAATCGGAAGTAACAAGGAAGAAACGTGACGCGGAAACGCAATAGTGATTCTGAGTTTATAGATCACCTGACCTTCTCGAAGTTGACTAACTAGATGTAAGAAAAAGTCGCAAATATTCTCGATCGCTCGGGAGAACGTAACTTTCGACGTATCGTGTATTTGCTTATCGCTCGACGGTGGAAGATAATAAAAAAGGTGTTCGTTTAAAATGTAATTCGCACGAACGGGGCTCTAGAAGATTCGAGAGTCGTCACTGTTCGCGATATCGCATACGTGGGTCGACCTGCTCGTAGACACGCGGCGCGTCGCCGATACGGGGGAAATTGAAATAGTTTCCATTCGCGCTTTGAAAATTAAACTATCGAGCCGCGAGGACGTGGAAGTATCTTTCATTGAAGAATTCCACAAGCGGTTTCCGTAAAAGGCTGCCGCGTTCTCTTTTCTTTAATTTTATTTACTCCCTCCCTCTCTCCGTTATTGCTCCTTATACACGTGTCTCGCTTGGCTCTCTGTCTCTTGTTGCAACGATGTCACGTTAAAGGGGTCTTTCCCCGTAAATAAATAAATAAATAAATATTCAAGTGTTCGTCTAGAAATGCACAAACATTTTCCTCTTTTAGCGTCTGAATTATTTATAAGTATGCCCTGGCAAAGACCGTCGTCGTTGTAGACCGCGAAGAAGAAGAATCAAGTAGTCGGTTTTCTCGCTGAAACGTCTGGCGCGCCCTTGACCTACCTTAACGTTCCTTAGACGGCGCGGGAGGCATAAGTTAAGAATCGACGGCGAGTAAGGACGCGCGAGTAACGTCACCCACGTACTACTCGAGTCACGATCGTGAGAAGGCATACCGTCTTTGTAAATAATTTTACGCTCGTCGAGAAGCTCGCGTGTCCTCTCGCCGAGAATCTCACCGAGAACCTCGTTGTCTCTCGCGAGCATCGCGATCTTTTGGCTGCTAGCGGGCCGATCTATCGGCTCAGTGTGTTTATATTTGAATTATTGCTAAAAGTTGACGTTATTTATTACAATAAGTATTTTACTGCACTAAAATTGTATTCGTAGAAAGAGGGATCGAAGCGAGATGGATCGAAGGAAGATGATCGATAAAAATGTGTGATCGAGCGAACGATACTACGCCAATGGGATATACACGTAGGTGCCGCTCGTGCGAGAGCATGGCGCGCACGCACGACGACGCGTGTCCAAAGAGATACGGTCGATTGCGTGGCGCTCGGTTCTGTGGCTCGGCCACAGCTTGCCCGCTTGGATCGTGCCAAGCCGAGAGAGGAGAGGCAGGCCTTCGAATTTCCAAACGCGTTCGTCGTCGCTCTTGCCGGATATTGGTCAACGCTGTGCTTTTTTTTATACCGCTTCGTTCTGCCACGTACCTACGCTCGCGTGTACACACGTATGTTGTACGTACGTACCTACGTACGTGGGTGTCCGAGATGATTCGGCCAGACTCGTGACAAACTGTAACAACTTTTCTACCTACTACTTTTCTTCCAAGGAACCGCGAAACGCGATAAAAAGAGCCCGCCGCGCGCGACCTTGTCCGATAAATATTAAAGAGGAAACTTTATTTTGCGAGAATAAAAGTATTCAAGGATGCGGAGATTACGGCATTACCGTTTGCGACATAAAGACCGTATCCGTTCTACATTTAAGAGCGCGTCATTCTTAATGCCGCTATCAAGCGTTCTTTTAAGTCTCATTTTTTCTGACTCGTGCGAGATCGTTTTTCAAGGAGGAAGAAGATCGATACAAAGTCGACGGTTGTTCGAAAAAGAAAAAAAAATTGAAGCTTCTTCGCGTAGAGCGAATAATAATAAATTTTACACGAATTCGCATAATTTTGCATTTTTTAAGAGTCTACTATACGTAAATAGAAACGGCTATCGCTGCCGTTTGTAAGGAAAGAAAGAGAATTGGCAGATCCGATCTTTCTATAAAAAAAAAAAGAAAAGGCTCACGCGAAAGGACTCCGATTATTTATCAGAGTCTGTCGTTCTTACTCGCCGAACTGAGAAAATAGTAATCTCGACGTTCACGATCGACGAAAATTTTTCTTACCGCGCACGAAGAACGATCATGCCAATCGATATCGCGGCCCGTACATATACGAGTTTGCCTGCCTCTTGGTGCAACGAGTCGGCACTATTGCTACATACGAGACGATATGTCGCACAGGTTATCACCGAACGTGTCCGGAACACGACCGAAAATATTATCTCGCATCGTGGAGAAACGCGAGATGCCGTATGCGTTGTGCTTCTCTCTCTCTCTCTCTCTCTCTCTTTTTGTTCTTTTTCCTTCACCATCTCCTCGAAAACCTGTTCTCCCTTTCCCAACGAGAAGCACGATCATCGTCGGTAGATTTTTCTTTCTCTCGTCACTATCTTCGTCGTGAATTCGAAAAGTCCGTCGATTTCTTAAACGGATAACGATAGCCGAGCTCGACGTTTCGTCATTTCGTCCCATTGTGACACGCGAGGAGAACGCCGCGTACCGCGTCAGCCGGCAAGACTGGGATAGTGTTTCTCGGAAATAAAAAAAATCCCGATAAAGCACTATCAAAGCGTTTCGCGCGTCGAGGTGGAAATTTCTTCCGGCAGGCGCGCGTTACGCGGCTCTAGAGTGCGCGCGATTACGTCATGTTGATGTTTCGTAAACATATACTGAAAGTCAACAACGCGCGATGATATTCGGAGAAAGAGCTACGACGATGAAAACATTGACGCGATAGAATCGCCGCTGCATCAACTTCGATGGATCGAAGAGAGTGGAAAGATCGCTTTATCACGCGGCTGTGTGCCTCGACGACTTGTCGATCCGGGAGGTCGATTCGCGATAAGTGAGTAGTCACCTGCTACTTCGCGGATGGCCTTTAATCGATAAAGCGAACGATTCGACGCGTGGAAGAGCGATGGAATCGGAGCGTACGTGACGCGCGTCATGCCACGCGCTTTTCGGACCTTTCGAAAGAAACGTGCGATCGAAATTGAGCGTTATCGCGATATAGCCACGATCGAGACACGTTTCTCGCGATTAATCGTTTAAATTTTTCGACGAAGAGCACGCGATTTTGGGAGACAATGGAAAGAGAGCCCTCGCGTTTCTACTCCGAGCGCTTTGGCATGCGCCGCGCGAACGTTCCTATCGCCTTCTCTCTTTCTCTCTCTCTCTCTCTCTCTCTCTCTTTCCCCCCGCTCGCGTATCGCGTTCTCTTTGTGAATGGCTCGTTCATTGACTCGCACGTTGCAACCGGAGAATCGCAAGGCGTCGTAACTTTCAAGTACTCACGTTGATCCACAAACTGCAGGCGAGCAGCACGAAAAATTTTCCATAACGAAGAGATGCGATCGATTCTTGCGTCTCTTCTTTTCTCTTGCTCTACGCGTTACGCAAAATCCTCTCGCGGCGACTATCTCGACGACTTCACAACGTCGACGATAATTCGAGACTGAGCATCCTTGGGTGACCACACGCGAGTGTTATTCTAAACGTTGACAACTCACAAAAATTGATGTATGATGTAACCATCGCGATAACGTTACACCACGTTTTACTATGAGGGAGTAAGGGAGACTGATTCTTGCCGGCGAGTCGAATTCATTTTGTAGCGCGTATCTTTCCTGCATACGTGCAGAACGGCATGACGATTATTCGAGCCGCGACCAGCTCACGGCCCGTTCACGGTGCTACGATAACGCTCTCGACGGAATCTCGCGACATTCGTGCCGGTCGTCCTCGCTCGAGAGACCGACGGGCTTTCCTTAAAAAAAGCGGAAATCTCTTTCGAGAAGATTACGATCCGAAGGACCGTCGCCGGTCGTTGAACGAGCTCCCACGAAATTCATTCTCGAAACGCAGACTTTCCTCGATCCGATTGCACTCGATGACGCTCGATCGCAACGAAAGCGCTACCTCGCGAAGATATTCGTCAAGGCGTTACGCTTTTTACATACCCTGTTGCACGATACGATGAAACTTTCTACGCGGACGTTCCCAAACGAAGTAAAAGGTGAGACGACGGAAAGTTTGTTGTCGCGAGATACGTCGAAAGAGATAAACAAATTTCTGACTCATCGTCGGGGAAACGAAGCGAAGCAGGAGACCGATCGCTCGTAGACTCGCGAAGGAACTTGAACCGCAATTGCCTTCGTTGAGCGAGAGAGTTCGGAGAAAGAGCCATAGCGTGCTCGGTTTCATCGTCCTCGACACAACCACGTTGAGTGGTCTTTAAAACGCGCGATGAGTCGTCGCGAGCGGTTCGATACGGTCACGTTTTCTCGATATCTCGAACCTCGAAGCCTCTTTATGGTTACCGCCAACAAATATATCCAACGAGGTCCTAAAATCGTCGGTGACTTCCTGCTTCCGTTTGCCTCGCGGGAAAACGTATTAAGTCTATAATAGGGGCGAGCCGAAGGAGCACGGTTACTACCGCTCGGAGGAACTGTTATCTGCCCTCGATAGACAATCCGCGTCCGAGTAGACGCGGAAGTTCTTTGCCACCGGCGCGGACGTCCGTTTCGTTTCCGTTCGATAGAAGCTTCCTATCTTCTTTCTTTCCCATGGGGCTCGCCACGTTCTGTTTATAATTTTGTTTTAGGTACACATACTGTACCAATCGATGTATACCAAAGAGCATACATCTCGCGAATAAATAAATAAATAATAATAAAATATTACCAATAAAGACCTTGCCGATACGATAAGAATATTTATAGAATCGAGATTAAGCCATTTCGATTTGCCTCGATCGGAATCTTCAACGTAAGTAAATATTAAAAAAATCTACGATCGAAGTGCAAACTCATTAGTAGAACAACTAGGTGATCTAAATCGAATGCGGCCTTTCGTTGAAGATAAGGTACGATGTTGACACACGATATCCGACTTTTGATTCCTCGAGTATTCCATGACGCGTTCGTTGGCATTTAGAACAAATACGTATTATTGACGATAAGTCGGCCTCGTTTCCACGTACGGCATAGATCTCGCAATTAAAAGGAAGCCTGCATGGATTTTGTCTTATAAAAGAAAGAAAGAAGAAAGGAACGCACGCGTCCGTGCGGTTTCTATCGCTTCGTGAAAATTCCAAAGTGGAAACAGCCAGCGGCGACTCACGAAGCGTCCCACGCGAAAGGAACGGCTGTCACGTACAATGAAAGATTTCGAGGAACAGCCAGACGCTTAAAGAGAGCTCGCGACTTCCCTTTGTCCGTTCGAATTTCCGTCAACGTATCGGAAAAGCTTTTGGAAATTCGATCGGCGTGAAAATCGAAGCGGAGCAGCCTCCAGATACGATTAGACTCTTCGGGCATTGTCGACGGAAGGCCGCGGCATTGTTCGAAAAATCGAGGAATCGAATAAGAGGGAACACTCGAAGGCGAACCTTCGTGTCGCTCGAAGCGAGGTCGGCTCGATTGCGAAATTCGGCAATGACGAGCGGAACGTCGCGTCGTCGACGTACACCTCGTACGACCATTCACCGTGACATCCCTGGACTTCTGTCGACGACATTTTTGTGGCCGAGTGCCTCTCCCGTTTTTCACCACAATGCTTAGCGTCGTCGGCAGTCCTTCCTCTCTTTCTCTTTCTCTCCTGCATAGAACGCTGCCGCACGCACCGTATCGATCCTTTTTGTTCGAGCTTTTCAGGCCAGGCCATTGGCGGAGTTCGATTCTCTGTAGGGAGAGAATTTCCAAGAGGGGAATTTACCCTCGGATTTGTACTCTCACGATTTTACCCTCTATTCGAGAGCACGCGCTCCCTACGCGACGATATTTCGTCACCTTAATTCGGATATCCTTGAAATCTGATTTCCAGTCATCCCGAAGCGAGCTTCCACGAGATCCGATGTCACGATATGTATTTTTAAATCCACGCGACAGCTCTCGGAAAGTTGAAGGGTACCTACGCCGCTCGATCGCCCTATAACATTATGTGGGCAATGAATCATCGCTCGTATCGGAAGAAAACGTTATGCTAATGCATTTTTAAAATATCTTGTTTATTCCCTAGCACGTCACCCGCTCGCCGAGCGGACTAACTCGCGCTCCAGGTTACATCAGCATATGTTTAATGCGTTGAACGAACGCAAAGATTTACTGCGGCCAATAATAGCTCAGGAAGTTTGCAACAAGTGGTGGGAGAGGGTCACGATGTTATCGTTCGAACGATCGACCGCGGTATCGCGTAATTTTGGAACGCTCGTTTAAAAATTTTTTACCTTGAGATCGCCGCAAGTCTCGAAACGCGTTAGGAGAACGCCTTGCGGTCCTTGTCGCGGTTACAAACTGCAATTTGCGAAATGCGAACACCTCGCGAAACTACCTACACATCCTGCACGTGGAGGAATACCGGTCTAAAGTCCGGGACGAGGAACCGACGAAAAATGCCGCGAACCGGTTCGCGCTCGTTTCGTTCGCGTCTGTAAAACGTGCGGACGGAGGCGGTGTAAGGATCGAACGCCGACGAGGTGGCTCTAGAAAAATAATGAAAAAGGGACAAGAAAAGCGCCGAAGGTAAAGCCTAACAAGAGGAAGAAAAAGAATAAGAGAAGAGGAGCGTTCCTCCTCCTCCTCCTCCTCCAACGTCCGGCCAGCGTGGTGTCTTCCTCCGCAACCTTCGTCTTACGAACGGAGATAACCTCGGGAGAAAGGGTGGGGGGAAAAGAAAGAGAAGAAGGATACACGAATCCTCCCACGCGCGACAAAGTGGAGGCTGTACTAATCTCTTAACCATCCAGCGAATCTCCATCCGTTTTTGAAGAATTTCAAACGACGTTGGACTACGTTCCGGCCGCGAATGCGTTAAGTATTCTAAAAGCGCTCCGCTCCGCAAGCAACGATTCGACACCGAATTTGTCGAGCTCGAGCTTCGAAGATAAATTAGACCGGATCTTTGGTTTCCTGAAATTCGAAAACGATGCGCCACGCGCTCGTCTTGTAGCAGCGTATAAGCGAACAGCCCGCACGCGTTTCCGAGGGGTTGTGGTTAAATTAAGTCGAGGCTGGTGGCTCCAGTTCCCCTCTCTCTCTTTCTCTCTCTCTCGCCGTTTCTCTTCTCCTCCTTCTCCGCTACTACTCTTCCTCTACCTCGGCATCCTCTTCCTCGTCCGGTTTCTCTCCCGACGGCAAAGCCGGCAGCTGCTCGGTTTGTATACACGGAAATACACGGAATACAATCGGGCAGGATGCGAGCATCCTTTTCGAATAAACGCTACGATGTTGACGAAAAGTTTACCTTGACCACACACGGAAGAAGATACGTCAAGATTGAACGTTTATCGATTCACCGTACCTCCCCGAACGTCACCGCGATCGATACGTAACAAGTATGACGTATCTACTTCGTAAAAGCGATTATTCGAGTACACGTAGCATCGGATTTAACGTGGAAGCGTCTATGCGTGATTCATGAATCGTAAGAAATGTTTTCCCCTAGTAGATACGCTTGTACTTACGCGCACGTGCTCCCTGCCTGTTTTCTCGCTCACCCGTTCGCTCGCTCGCTCGCTCGCCCGCTCGCTGGGTCGCTCGTCGCGCAGATATCGCTAATGACTAGTGCGATTGCGTCAGACTAGTTTGGAAAAAAATAAGAAAAAGTAATCGATACGATCGCGAGACGTAGCCTGCGGAGGAACGACTTTGTTTTATTGACTACCGCTAATCGTAGAGCGGAGGTGTATAAAGTAGACTCCTGTATAACGCGGTTAATATGTTACGTCTTATACGAAATCGTTTTATACGAGAATTTTCTTCATACGACATGAATAATGTAAGATATTTGGAACGACTATTGTCGCGTCAACTTTTATTTTCAATGTTTTACAAATTAGAACACTTTTCTCTCTAACTTGATAGCACACCGTGTTATATGAAAACAGTAGTCCCAATATCTTTGGCGCGTTGCAGGAACTCGCGTTATACGGTAGTCTACTGTACACCGATTACGTGTACGGTAAATCTACGTACGACGTACGCCTGCACGTATGTATGCACGTCCGGATTCGATTGAAATGACGTCGGACAATGGAACGACTTTCGTTCTTGAATATTCGCGATACTTTCGTTCGCGAAATAACACGACTATAAGACTGTGCCCGATACTACGCAGATAACGCGCTTTTCTAAGAACCGTTTCGCAAATATCAAAGAATTCAGAAGTTTCCTAACTTTCTTTTTTTCAAGACGTTTCCGTAAATGACTACGCGCCCACGGCATAGTCTCTCGAAGAAGACTAGCATCGAAGATCGTTTCGATCGGAAGACGGATCGACTTAGATTAAGAAACAAAAAAATAAGTAAAAAGACCTCGACTCGTGGTTCTTCTAGCAGGCGTGATTGAACGTTTGGTCCCCCCCCCTCCCAGCCACTCTACCGTAGCCCAAGGCGATTCATAGTCATCGTTTGCTTGCCGAATCCGACTCGAATGGCGGTAGGTCGAAATCGATGTCTTAAAATATAACGAGAGTAAAGAAATAACCCCGTTGGATTATTTCGAGCAGGTCTCCTTTTACTGGCGGTCGAGTTTGCAAAGTTGCGTTCCCGGTGAGGCTAACGCAATAACGCGGCACGCAACGGACAGAGTCGGAGCACAGTCCGCTTCTCTCCCTGGCGTAATCGACACTTAGGAAGTATGTAAGTACATTTAGCTCCGCTCTCAAGAAAGATATAGAGAAAGAGAGAGACAGAGAGAGAGAGAGAGAGAGAGA